>JAUYWG010000039.1:12974705-12989931 GCA_034779775.1 Enteromius afrohamiltoni | reverse complement strand
ATGCTGGGCGAATTAGGGATAATTAATAGATAGCGGACGGTTATACTAATGAGCGATGATGGGTACCGGCTGTGCTGGCACTCAGCGAGCTCTTCCCGAAACTATGTTAAAACATCCCTTATTTTAACTTCCACATTTGCTTAATTTACATGATAAATTTGTACTTCTGTTGGGGATAATGACATTATCCACAACCAGAATTATCATTTTTATGTTAAAATATTCACATTTTAAGTAGTTTTAAGTAGCTCCACCTTTTTGTTTTCTTTTTTTAAGGCAACAATTTTTCATTTTATTAAAAAACATAAAAATGATCAATACTCTGCATCATATTCATTATAATAAGAGCAAACATGTCCTCTGATGATCCTGCATTATAATATCGAAGGTGAAACATTTTTTGCTGTTTTTGCAATGAATTAATCACCAAAATGTAAGTTATTCTGCTCTGTTTGGGAGATTTAATTATCCTCTGGCAACAATATTAACAAGTCAAGTCCTTCCTATCTCGGAATAACAGCAAATCTTTGTTAACCTCATACATACTCCAAACCTTTGATATGTGCACTTACTGTTCCTGCAGGGCATTCATTTGAATGTATAAATGATTTTATCGCCTTACATAAGCACTTTTTTCATGTCCATAACCTAATAACACCTAAATAAAATTTAAAACACAAATTTAAATTGCCCCAAAACCCTTTTCATCTCACTGTTTCAGTAGGCTAGAATTATGAATTATTAACTCTCCATTTGGCTTTTACTTTATAAAGTTTGTCTTCGTTGTCCCAGAACAAAGTGCAGTGTTTATCTAGGGATGGAGAATTTGTACCTTTTGTCATTCACTTACAGACCTAACGGTGCAGAACATTTTTTTACTGAAAAACGACATACATTTTTTATAAAAGTATGCACTCAGTATAAAACATTCATACGTCCTCCTAACCCAGGTCCTAACAGCAAGGGTGTATATTTAAATTCTAAACTTGTTTTTTATTTTCATAGATGCATAAAATTGCATTCTCTAAATGCTTCCAAAGTGCTTTCAGACAGATGAAAAGTCCAGTGCTATATCATACAAAGGGCACATGATACTACATGAGAATTTTGCAATCCTAAAGAACGACTCTAAATGAATCAATACACCAGTGTTCAGAGGCCAAACACAAATAGCAGATAAATATGACAAATGACCTGATTACACTGACAGTACCACACAGCAATATTGTATCTCTGTCTTTTGATTCAGCTGATTCTGTGTTCTGGAGAAATGCCATTCTAATGAAATGGATTTTTTTTTAAATAACAAGATTTGCTCTAGCCTTGATTTTCACAACAAGCAACAACAAGATTAAACAACAAGCAGGAAGCATGTAAAAATAAAGCCACAAAATGGCACACTATATCACAGTGAGCATATAATCTAGAGTGTATAGCAATGTGAGTTGTTCTTTTTTATTTTAATTTTAGATTTTCAGATTTGTGTATTTGTGTATTCATTTTAAAACATGTTTTTTCTCTATGAAAAAAGTTTACATTTTAACATGCAAATATTTTTTTTTCTTGAATACAGGTAACGCTGCTTAATTCATTACTGTATGTCAAAATTATATTATATATATATGTATCAGTGTTGTCAAACATTTTATCATGATTATTCATAATTTGTATATATATATATATATATATATATATATATACATGTGTTTACAAGATTCCTTCTGTTCATCATCTCAGATATCCTTATTTGTCACTGACCCAGTTATTTCTCTAATTCATCCTCATTCAGAATAACAGTGACATTACGTGGTCATTTTCTCTCCGTCATTTTCACTGCTGTCAGTTCCAGATTTCTAACACATGTTACTGTTTATTTTGATGAAGCCTGGTTTCCAGATTGGGGAATGGATGTTTGTGAATATAGCAGGACAGAATGTCACGGTCTGTCTCTACAGAAAAGCATGATGAAAATCCATCAGCAGCAACAAGCCTCTACATGAAAGATGGTGCTGTATTGTGTACGCTCCACGAATCCAGCTGAGCTATAGGCTTCTCCTCTATTAAGGTTATACTGCACCTCCTTCCCTTCACTTGAAAGCTTTCACAGTTCAGTTGCTTAGCTTTCCAGCTCTGAGAGCCTTCATATGAGCCCCTCTCCTGTCACATCTATTAGAGGAAGAAAACATGACATTTGTCTATCCAGAGGAAAATCTCTAAAAGAGTGACCAGTGTCACACAGGATGTCTAAAAATGTTTCCAGACAAGCTGGGATGTTTGTCTATTTGTGAATGAAATCTGAAAAAATAAGTTTAAATGGATTCAGTTGTTCTGTACTTCAACATTTTGCACTCTGTTAACACTAGTATTGGCAAAAGATCTTAGCAATGCAAATTTTCAGGGAGCAATCAACATCTACCCTTTTTTATTTAGTGAAGTCTCAACTAGCTATTGTTACCAAGGCAACTGGGAAGACAATGAGCAAATTGAATAAAATGATGTCATGAAAAGTCAGAACTGGCACATCAATTTCCTGTGAGGCATTTTCATTGAGAAACATGTCTGAAGACTTGAGGAGAATGTTAGCTGACCAATTGGAATTACAGGCTTTTTGCTTAATTGAAAGCAGGATTTGACGAGAATAACCTTTTGTTTGACTGGAAAGTTTTCATTAGATGAAATATTTCCATTCACATTCACCTAATTCCTGAAAAAGACACTGTACTGAATTAAAGCGCCACTGATTAGTGCAGCAATAGCAAGTTGGAGGTGGAAGTGGAAGTTCATTGAACAAGCAATGTCATTATTGAAGCCGAAAATCATAGAAATTATTATAGTTATACTTTCAACCATTATCATCTCATAAACGGGAAGAAACCACTTCATAATTACATTTTAATCAAGAGAGTGGTCTTTAGAAGTTACTAAAAAAAACAACACTGTAAATGCTACAATTTTCTTTACAGCCCCTGCTTTTTTTTTATTCCTCTATACTTTATATTTTGCCCCACAGAATCTTGTTGTGTGCAGAAAGAAAAAAGTGATTTTTTTTTTTGTTGCATTATCAGCTATTTGCTTCAGCCCAGGACTCCAGAAGTTTTTCTCTGTCAATACTAATGTCAACAGCTTGACCCTATATCAACAAATGTGTGTTATTTCACGTATAGCCCTGTGGTAACCAGTGAAATCAGTAATGCCTGCACCTTCAGATACTTAAGCAATTTGCTTAATTGCTTATACTTTGGATCTTAATGGTTCCGTGGGAATTGTGAGTGATGATGAACCACCCAACTTCACTCAGTTTAGGACAATTGATCATTCTGCAGTACAGCTTACAGTAGAGGGCAGATAGGCAGCATGTGGGATGTTCAGTAAAATGTCTCATGGGAATCTTGGAACCTTCATGGAGCGTAACAGGAGAAACAAGGCACAGAGTGCAAAATGAATTGTGTTTAAATCAATTAAAGTAAATTAACTGACTTAAGTTTAAGGTTACATGTGTTGATAATTCCATCCTTAGAAAAAATATATAATAAATGGACAAGCATATTTTTATTTTAGTTAATGTACAGTGGCCTTAAAAGCATTTGGAACTTAAAACATTCAAATTAAAATGTATAAATTAAGCAGATATAATTTATTTAAATTAAATAAGTGTTTTTTTTATTATTATTTTTTGTTTGTTTGTTTGTTTATTTTTACATTTAAATTTATTCATACAAACATTTTGGATGCCAGCTTTTTTTTGTTTTTTTTTCTGTAATGAAATTCAGACATAAATGTGACTTGAAGGCAAATTTGAAAAAAATTTAAATAATTTTAATTAAATTAATGATAATGGTTGAAACTATTTGTTTTATTTAAATTTTATCATGACTTTTTGGTTACCTCGAGTTTCCTCAGAGGAACAGAAACTAGATTTCATAAACATTTAAAAAAATTAATTATTTGTGTTTCATGTGTAACCAAAGACTTTTTTGGAATGACAATATAACAAATAAATGATAACATAGTGCCTTTATGAGTAAGGCATTATAAAAGTAGTTTTAATGGATTAATTATGCCTTGTAACACACATTATAATGCACTGTACAATGGCATGAATAATTGTAACCACATACTAATGTTACCACGTACTAAGTTAATACATTATAACATATGAATGCACTCTTATGCTTTTAAAATTAATTTATACATATTTACAAACCTAATGAATTACATTATATTATATTATATTATATTATCCAAATTATTAATAATTTGAATGCATAGAAACCTTTAATAAGTAAAGCTTTAAGTAAAGTGTATTATGTGTGTCTCTGTACGTAACCAATGAGATATTACACATTATGGAGTGATGTATTTCTTTGTTCAGATAGTTATATGGTCATGTACTGTATGATGCTATAGTTCACAAAGAGTGGTTGATTCAGATGGTTAACTAAAAGTTCAAACAGTACATAATTTTAAAGCCAACAATAGTGCATTGTTTCTTTGTATACGCGATTTTCTGATAAGGAATCCAATTAGGTTCAAGCAGAACCAGTCTCATTTCCCTTCCCTGCAATTACTTGATACATGTTTATAAATGATAAGCCTTTGTGATTGAAATATGTTTTAGTCATAGATATGCAAATAACTCATTATAGCAGTCGAGAGCGAGCGAGTCCTCTATCAGCTCTGATCAAAAGAGGCATCACTTTGGTACTTGCCCTCTAAAACCTGTATTCTTCTCATCAAAGTATGTTTGGAGAAATTGTGGGGTGCCGTATTGTCAGGCTTCTGATATGGTTGACAGCAACACTAAGTCTCCAGGCATCTCAGGAACAGTGCTGCTCTCTAGTATACTTTAACACTAGCAATTTCATGGCTAAGGATTTACTGCCATTAGCCTTTGTCCAATTTTGCTCCTTGTGTGACTTCCAGAACGTTTTATTCCATTATAGTGCAGCACACTATGCAATTGTCGTAAAACACAAATTCTCCTACTGACTCCAAAATGCTCCAAACACACACACACACACACACACACCTGTGAAAGCACATTCTATAATGATGTGCCAAAATGCTATGTTGCCTAGCAACCGCCTAACAGCTTAATGCTAGTATAATGAACCACTTGGAAGAAGAATTGTTTATTTGATAATTATTCTTAATAAATGTAACTCTTCATTGAGTATTGTTGACAAGCAAAATGCCCCTCAAAGCTGTATGCACTGTAACAGAGATTTTACCACAAGGTACTCTTAAAAAAACATTATCTGTGGTAAAATCACTGTAACATAGCATTCAAGGCTTATTGCTTTAATATTTAGACTCTCCATAAGTAGTTTTTGCCTCCCTCTCTCTTTCTCTCTCTCCATAAATATATAATTTATAAAAGCATTTTGATTGCTTTCTTCTCATGTGATATTTGTGCACAATAACAAGTATACTACCGACCTCCCGCTGAGATATGATGCTTTGTGCATAAATTTCAGTGCTTGCAAAAATTAAACTTTTCATATACTGTAGTATCCTATGTGGCAACATTTTCTTTTACCACTTTTAAACCACTGAATAAAAAACTGAAGGTCATATCAGCCAGGAGATAGTGGTAAAGATCCCAAAACAAGGGCCTTACCACCATTTTAAAAAATGGGAATTTGCTGAACGTACAGTACAGGCCAAAAATTTAGACACACCTTCTCATTCAATGTGTTTTCTTTATTTTCATGAGCAGTTACATTGGTAGATTCTCACTGAAGGCATCAAAACTATGAATGAACACATGTGGAGTTATGTACCATCTTTTATATTCTTGTTTCTTCAAAATAACCACCCTTTGCTCTGATTATTGTTTTACACTCTCTTTGAATTCTCTCGATTAGCTTCAAGAGGTAGTCACCTGAAAAGGTTTTCCAACAGTCTTGAAGGAGTTCCCAGAGGTGTTTAGCACTTGTTGGCCCATTTGCCTTCACTCTGTTGTCCAGCTGACCCCAAATCATTTAGATTGGGTTCAGGTCCGGTGACTGTGGAGGCCAGGTCATGTGCTGCAGCACTCCATCACTCTCCTTCTTGGTCAAATAGACCTTGCACAGCCTGGAGGTGTGTTTGGGGTCATTGTCCTGTTGAAAAATAAATGATTGCCCAACTAAACACAAACCAAATGGAAGTGTGCCTTAAATTTTGAATAAATCCCCAACAGTGTCACCAGCAAAACCCACACACCATCACACCTCCTCCTCCTTGCTTCACAGTGGGAACCAGGCATGTGGAATCCATTCATTCACCTTTTCTCACAAAGACACGGTGGTTGGAACCAAAGATCTCAAATTTGGACACATCAGACCAAAGTACAGATTTCCACTTGTCTAATGTCCATTCCTTGTGTTTTTTAGCCCAAACAAAAAGCCTGATTCCTCTTGACAGTTGTTCTAGAGATGAGTCTGCTGATAGAACTCTGTGTGGCATTTATCTGGTCTCTGATCTGAGCTGCTGTTAACTTGCGATTTTTGAGTGTATACCCAATGGTACCCGACGGGCCGGGTTCAAAGAGATATTTAGAAAGGATGCTCGGGTTCGGGACAGGCTCGGTCACATCAGCGCGAATGTGCACCTGTGTTATAACGCCGCTTTTTGCCCCGCATGCGCCGATGCTCTCATCCATTAACATTTCCGAACGCCTTCAATCAGTTGCATAATAAAAGCGGGCTTTCCACACAACAAAATGCATGTGTCATTAGTATGAGAAAAAAAATATTAGATTGGGCTGGGATTGGGCTCGGACATAAATATCTTTATGCCTGTTGGGCTCGGGTCGGGTTCGGTTACTGCTTTGTCGGACACGGGCCGGGCTTGGACAGAAAAATGCGACCCGATCCGCACTCTAGTCCAAAGGTAGAAGGTGCAAAGGTCCAAAGGTAGAAGGTGTGTCCAAACTTTTGGCCAGTACTGTATACTCAAGGTGTAGAAGAGTTTGTTTCTACATTGAAAGAGAGTTAGAGAAATTTGGCATTACTTTACTAGCTGCATCATATGCTGTGAATTAGTGCTGTCAGTCCAAACAGCTGATAAAAACATAAGTAATACATACGTTTCCAGGCCAGCAGTTCACATCATGTGATGCAGTGTTTGTAATACATCAATTCATCGTTAAGGTATCTTAAATGTCACTTTTTGTCTAACTATCAACTGTCTATAATTCACAACAACATGTGCACATGCCACTTCCCATGTTGCCCTCTTATATCAAGATCCACTAACATATTTGTTTAGAACTGTTTTGTTTGTAAACCACGTTTGACCTTTGCATATTTTTGTCCTGATTCAGAAAAAACAACTTTTTCACTGAAGAATTAAATACTAAAGATATAAACTCGGATTTCAGATGGAAACAATTGAGGTAAAAAATATATTAAACGCTAGATTTTTAGCTATTTATTTTTATTTATTAATTTTTTGAGTGATCTACTCCTTTAAGACCCCTATTTAATCGACATTAGATACCAGAGGGTTTTCATTACTTGTACTTCAGGTCACTTTAGATAAAAAAACATCTCAGCTAACCAGGACACTGAACATACAAGAAGATTACTGGAAGTGTTATAAATGAAAAATTGACTGCTTGTAAATGTACTAAGTATATATAACATGACACAACATCCAACCCAGTTCCCTAAGATATGGGCCTTTGATTATAAAATGTAGGTGAATAACTTTTTTCATTCAGAAAAGTGTATCTATCATGAGGACTTTGGACTTCCACTCATTCAGTAGGTAAGAAGCATTTTAAATGGAATTTGTCCATCTGAAATGCATTTTTTCTGGCTTTCTACATCAGTACGCTGTGGGCTCTCCAGAAAGCTTTAAAATAGCTTTCTTTAGCCTCCATTAGCTTTTCATCTTTTATAGGATGTAGGATACGGCTCCTGCACAGAAGTAGCAAACTCTAATAACCTCATACATGTGTAAAGAAAACAAAATTACATTTAAAAAAATAACATAGTTTGCTTGTTTACGATATAGGTTATCTGATTTTTTGGGGGGGGTTCTTTGGTAATGTCGAAACTTCAAAAAAATAACAAAATAAAAAAATAATTAGAAGATGATTAGGAAATATTTCAAAATTAATAATAGTCCATGCAAATCATTATTAGCAAATGATTTTTTTATTATATGGAACTTCTCTGAAAGTGAGGGTGTACTCACACTAGGCAGTTTGAACCATGCCCGAGTGCGTTTTACCACCAAAGCGCGGTTCATTTGACTAGTGTGGGTGCTTCATTTAGCAGTCCCTGGGCCACTTGGAAGAGGTGTGCCAGAGTGCGGTTCATTTGGAGACCCACCAAAATAAACTGTTATAAGATATTAAGCTGACAGTGTACTAATACTCTAATGCTAGTTGACATATAGTTGTCAAGTTACTTACTGATTGTCTAAAGCGGACCTAAAAAGCGTTACCAATTAAATAAAACAAATGCTGTGATTTTCCTGATCATGTAGCCTGATTTGTAAACCAGACCTGGGGCCTCATTTATAAAATGCTGTGGAAAAACCATCCTACATTTGATCCTATGATCATTTCTCAAATATGTGTATGTTTGATTAGAATGAATGCACAAACAGAAAACAAGCGTACACCTCTTTTCGAGATGTGAACTCTATGAATCGCAAATGATGAACTTGCATGAAACTGAATGGCAGTTTTTGTTTTTTTTCAAAGTGTATGTGTGTATGGAGCCCTGTCTTTGCCCTACAACAATAAAATGTAACTATTAACCTCAATTTTCGCATCAGTCACATGACTGCCATTAACCAATGCTCGCCCGTGAGGGCAGAGCGCGCTCGTTACGAGCTGGGTACAGACTTCTGCACCCGGTGCATCATGGGTATTTCTTGAGTTTACTTATTTTTGTGTCATTTAAGCAAGACAGTTGCGTTTTTGTATTAGTGATGTTATGTGTGTTTATGTTCAAGTTAGATTAGGAGGGGTTTGGTTCATTTGCTGCACTTTTCTATAAAAGTGTAACAGTTACTGTCATGGAGAGAGGTGTGTAAGGGAGTGACTTGTTGATATTGCCCTGCGTTTGTAAAGCGTTAGGTTCATCATGAATGTGAGTAGCTGTTATCCTACTATCTGCTCTCAGATAAAATCTGTGTGTATACACAATTTATAAATGAGGCCACAGAAGAACAGTTCATTTAGTGATTCAGTTTTCAGTTTAAACTTACTAATTGAGCTGATTGAGTCAGTGAACCTGAGAACTGAATCGGTGAAAGAGCATCAGAACTTTCAGAACTTGACAGAACTTTAATTTTGGATTAACTAGCTTTAATGCTTTACATTTTATAAAGAATTTATAAAGAAAGTTTTTGATTGCAATCATAGTGATTGAACTAAGTACACCTGCAGCTTACACCATCATTTTAAGAGCTGTCAAACGATTGCTTTGTATTTCTGCAGCATAATGTTTGGCTATGGTTAGAATGTAACCAGAGGATGTTTAATCTTTCTAAACACCTTCTCTCTCTAGGACAGTCGATGCCTTCTGGTATGAAGAGGCATTTCAGTCTCAATTATTCGATTTTGTCTCTTTTCTTCTCCTATCCATGGCTGCACTGACAGCCCTACCCTGAGGTTGGATTACTGCTTTGCGCTCCCTAATAGATCAGATTTCTCCTCAGCCTGATGGGATCGGTAGATTGATTGCTTCAGTCTGGCACCACACAGTGGTGTGGGAGCGAGATAGAGGGTGTTCCCATGGAGACATGCCCAGATGTGTCTAACGCCAGGAAAGAGAAGTCCAATATACAAAAGCAAAAGGACAAAACAATTGTAAGGACAATGCACGTATCACAATACACCTGTCTTTCTTAAAAATAAATAAATACAAACAAAGCATATATGTGATGTCTGTAAGGTCATGCATTTCACAAAAGTGAATGAAAAAAAGGGTTGAATACATTATGGTGCGGGAGCTAATATAAAGTATTGTATGTGTAGTCCATTGTACAGTATATAGGCTTTCTGCAGCTGGATCACCTCAGGCTGCTTGGCAGAGAATCACTAGCTTATAAACAGAGCATGAATGTTCCCCACCCTCCATTACTCTTATTATGTCTGCAAGGATATCTTACATCCAGAACTTCTGTCAAATGCACCCTCTCATCTCTTGCCTTCCGTCGGGAGGCCTGGCTAATGGATGCAGAGATCCAGTAACTAATGAGTTTTGACACATTTTCAAATCCTGTCCTATATGCTCCGCACAACTTTTCTGGGATATACAGGTGAATAAAAGCAACAGTGAAGACAGCAGTGCAAAATGAGAAAAAATGAAAAGTGAAGTACTATGCATTCTATTCATAGGCAGTTAACATGACAGAGAGTTATACTGTCCTCAAAGAAAAAGTTTAGTCTATTTTCAATAATTTAACTTGACAACAAATATTTTGTCTTTAGTTTAAAGCTGCAGTGCATAACTTTTTGTGTTCAAAATGAACTAAATTATAATATATAATATAACAAGCAAGTACACCATCAATACATTTTCCAAACTGTGTTTTTGGCAACAGTAAATCTATAATAAGCGTTTATATTCAGACTATCGGATAGGTACTTGCGTTATTTGTCATAGACATAAACAGTGAGAAGTAGCTACAGTACATCTACAATATTCTATTGTATATATACAATAATCATGCATGCAGTTCTACAACGCAAAAAGACTGGACTGCAGCTTTAAATATAAAAGTATTTAATTAAATTGTTTTAAAACACTAAAGAAAAATGTGGAAACAATATTTTACAATACTGTCATACTGTAATATATATTTAATTAATTTAAAGAAAAAAATTACATTCATCTTGGTCTCCTAACAATACGTACCTCTGTGCGCTTTTTGTGCAACACCGTTTTTACGTATCACGTTTCACCACAGTTTCAAAGAGAAATGTCCACTGAATGGTTTCAAAACTCAGGTTTAATACATGAACCCTGGCATGTTTTATTAGGTTAACATTGATACTTTAGGTGCATATCGCTGCGGTTCAGAATAAAAAAATCAGGGGACTGTCACTAAAAGTTAATGTTCTATCATGTTGGAAATATGCCCTGTCAGGGGTGTCAGAGTTTTACTGCCTCTTGTGTTCATTTCTTTCGGATACTGCAGTGACATGTACTTATTGGTACGTGTTTCATGTCTTGCTAAAAAGTGCACCCATGTACATTTATGCCATGAGACCAGGTAGTTTACATTCTTTTACATATATTAAATGGAAATCAGATTAGTTATATTTATACCAATATTAACAAAACAATAGTAATAGCAGTTAAAAAAGTTACTAATCTAATCTTCTGTACAAGCTATGGCGTTGTTGCAGGTGCATCAGGCTAAGGCATTGAGAACACTGCACGAGGGTGGCCACGATAAGTTCTTACAGAACTCCATACCGCAACGGACCTCGTGCTTCGAGCTTCTAAAGTTACGGCGAGGGCTCTGGGTCGTGTGATGTCCACGATGGTGGTCCAAGAGTGATATCTGTGGCTGTGGCCTCCACCTAGGCAGCATCAAGGAGCCGGCCAGCCCATCCAGGCCCCTGCCAAACCTGGCAGCAAGCACAAGTGCAAGCGGCCATAGGAAGGGAGACCCAGGGATGGAAGGAGCTGTTCTTCGCACCTCACGCAGGAACGTGCTCAGTCGGTGCTGGACTGCTTAAATACATTCAAAGGCAGGATTGCAATTACACTGAAGTTTTTTCAGGGACACCGCTGGGGTTGCTCCATATGAGACTGCTCCTGCACTGGCTCCATGATCGAGTTCCGTGGTGGGCGTGGTGACGCGGCACCTTCCGGGTTTAGATAACACTGGCCTGCTGCCAAACACTCTTGAGTGGTGTTCTTCTCAACGTGAAAACCCCGGAGATGCCCGATCAGAGTTGAGCTTTTGTTCTTGCAGCAGGGGCTGGAGTGAAGGCTGTCTCCCTTCTCCCTCAAAGTCTACGTGGCTGCCATTGCTGCAAACCATGGCCCCGTGGACGGCAGGTCTGTTGGTAAGCACGACCTGGTCATTACGCTCCTTAGAGGGGCCAGAAGGTTAAACCCTCCATGGCCCCCAACGGTACCCTCTTGGGACCTGTCTCTCAAGCTAAGAGCACTGCAACAGGTCCCATTTGAGCACTAAGATGTTGACCGGACACATAGCTTTAGGGCCTCGGACCAGCTCTTTGTCTGTCACGGAGACCGGCAGAAAGGGAATGCCGTCTTCAAGCAGAGGATGGCCCACTGGATAGTGGATGCCATCACCCTGGCTTATCAGGCACAGGGTGTGCCCTGCCCCCTCAGTGTATGAGCTCACTCAATAAGAAGTGTAGCATCGTCCTGGGTGTTGGCATGCGGAGCCTCGCTTGCAGATATTTGCAGAGCTGTGTGTTGGGGATCCCTAACACGTTCTCTAGATTTTACAGCCTTCGTGTGGAACCGGTATCCTCTCGTGTTCTCACCTCAAATAGGTAGTGGCACAGAGTGGCCCGGTTTCAGCCGTTTTGGCAACAATTTCTCCAGAGTGTTCAGTAAGTAGACCCTGTCGAGTGGTCGAGAAAAAGTAAGAGACGTTACTTTTTCAAAATCCATGTTGAGAGAAATCAGAAATACATACATACTAACATATGCATTACTTTTAATAAAAAGTAACGTAGTAACATAATTATACACTTTTTTTAAGGAGAAACACAATATTGTAATGCAAAAACTTTCCCCAACATTGTTGGTAAATACCACAACTGTCAAATGACAAATGTCAGAAATGAAGAGCATGCATGAGTTCCTTGGTTTAGAAATCTGTAGAGACCTTTGGAAGTGTGCTTAGAAGGTAAAACAAATGTACAAGCTTTTTAAGATTAAAAACAGTAGATTAAGATATAATTTCCCTGAAGATATATATGTTTGTGTCTGCGGCCTTGGAAACTTAATTAAATTGAGGACACAAAGCTGTTTGGATAAGTATGTATGATATCCTATTATGATAGATGAGAGATGACTGTTGAGATTCACTCACTCCTCTACAAACAAGAGAGACATAATTTGTCTTCTCGACCATAAGCCATCCCTTTAAGCCATTCATATGAGAGACAAAAGATCACTTTGCATTGCCTACATATTTTTAGGCTAACCTGATAAGATTTGAAATGCAGTAAACAACTCCTTGTAGAAAAGTTTTAGAGAGATGTTTAGCAATTAGATAAACCTACGTAGAATACAAATTAGGAAGTCTACAAATAAGAAATTTATAAAAGCACTTCTGCATTAGCCTTTATTTTGCCCCAGTTATTGTCCTTTTTGGTCACAGATGAAAGCCCACACCAAGTACTATAGGAAAGTACTGTCTGTTACAACAAACTGTGCCATTAATGTCACAAATGTTAGTAATTTTACTTTCATATTATTAAAGGTGAATCTTACAGTGTGGACGCATGTTGAATTATGAGACCTTTGAAGAAACAGCTCACAGCTGCCTGCAAATGTTTAGATGACAGACTGAAAGGAGTAGAGTTTGTTACATGTACTTCTTTTCAAATTAACCTTTAAGTGAAAGGATGACATTTCAATCCTAGTGGGCCTGCATCTGATTATCATTGATCAAAGATTTTGGTGTTGAGCTGTACTGTTCTGGAGTCTATATTCAATTTCCATATCACAATATGTACCCTGCTGAAATCGCGGTTACTATAAGTTCGTTAACATAGGATTGTTATTAGAGATAATCAAATTCTTACTAATAAAACCACTAAAATAATCCACTTTTTCTCAGAAGTAAGCCTATGGACGATGCTTCCAGTTCACTTGATGCACCCTGGGCTTTTGCCGTTTGCACTTTAATGCCAAGAAAATGATTCTCCAAAATGGAGACAGGAACTAACGATAAGAATTTTTAGCGATCCAAGTTGGGTTAACACCTTTTGGGAAAGAAGGTAATTTGCATGAAATAAACTGGGAAATTACTTTCTACAGCATTCAACTTAAAGTATCTCTAAACTCTGGATCTGTATTAACTTCTAATCTTGATGGCTGTCTGTCCTGTTGTTAAGAGAATGAGACATTTTAGCACACGCACTGAGAGCTTTCAAACAACATGGACAATTGCATTGTTACAAAATCTGATTACGAAAAGTGCTTTTGGTGATCTCTAGTGTCCTGTGTTAACATGGAAATGAGAGGAGAAAGGGAGAAAGTGTGTTAAGGAAGCGGACATGGAGAATCATACATAAGATGTGTTGTCTTGAATGAGGCTTCTGAGACAGATTCTTGTAAGAGATCTTCCATCAGGCCCTCCATCAGTCCAGACAAATAACATCAGCCTTCCAGATCTAATGGTCATCACCAATCATTTAAGTCTAAGGTTTAAACAGAACACTAACATAATAAGGTTTTATACTTTACAAAGCTCTACAATTCACCATATAGCTTTATAACAGCTATATACATAGTTAAGACTAGCAGCAGTTCACACAGGCAGGCTGTGACCCAGTATGAAGGTCATTCTGTCCATGTGTGATATCCTGAAACTCTGCTTCTCATGGGAACACACACAAAATGAAGACTCAGTGCATCAGAGACACTTTCACAAGGCCATTCTTGCTAAAGAGACCTATCGATGTGACAGATGGTGTGTTGCTGACGGAGCAGAAAAGATGTTCTTCGCTGTTAAGATGTGTCACTGATAGGATGAGCGGACATTGGGTCACCTCCTCTTGCTGAGGTTGTGGCTAACAATGCAAAAGTTGACGTGTCAAAAAAGGACAGACTGACTTCACCATCCAAACTTGTGTATTTTGTGATATGCTATGGTAGACCTAAACAAAGCCCATATACATTTTGAATTGTACAAGAAGGGGCAAACAGAACGATTATTAAGGCACATTCAGTTCAGTATGTTAATATTGTTTTTTTTATGAATTACAGTAAGTGCTGAATGAAATGAAAACTATTATTAAGGTAGGATGCACTTAAGAGACAATAACGTTTTACTGTATAATGCAGAGAATCATAAAATGCTCATAACTGTACAACACACCTGTTCAGCATTACTTAATCTTTGTTCCTGTTAACTTATAGGCTACTAATGTGTTAGTGTCACGAGCCGCGCCTCTGTGGCTCTCCGGAAGACAGCAGCGTGAACCATCACCTGAATTTTAGTTCCTACCCGGACCCTTTTCCCCCACGTACCTTGGGCGCTTCCGCTGCTAACTCGC
>JAUYWG010000039.1:12963021-12974605 GCA_034779775.1 Enteromius afrohamiltoni | reverse complement strand
TTACCGACCACTGCCTGTTGACTACGCCTAATAAAAGCCTGCAAATGGATCCTACTGACTCCTCTGATCCTTTACAGTTAGAATACATTACGATTGTTTTGTTAATGTTTACTTTACTATATATTATACGATATTTACTAATGCATCTCTCTTCATTATAGAAACACCTTTTTGCAATTTTACACCAAATAATCTGCAATGGTCAAATTACACAAAACTAAAAAGAACGTCAATATAACACACTGTCATATTTTTTGAGTTACGGACTGCAGCTTTAACTAGCTAATGCATTAACTGGCATGAATTAATACAGCCTTATTGTAAAGTGTTACCATGTATTCCATCTTTGTTTTCTGTCATATTTGTTAAATATACAGTTAAACGGTAACTATAAAGCTAACTACAAATATATTTGCGTCCACACCAGCAAACAATATCGTCTGTCAATAAAAAAAAAAAAAGTACACTTATGCATCTGATTCTGATTGGCTGCGAATCAGTGGTGTAGTCCTACCTCATTCGAAAAACAAAAACAATAAAAAAAAGCAAATCACAAAAGTTAATTGTTTTTATGATTTATAAGTTCTATAGTTAATTGAGGTTATTTGGTGGAGGTATTTGACTTCTCAAAGATATTTACAAGGACATTTTTTTCTAGCTTTGTAATGGCATTTTTTCCCCAATTTAAAGCATGTCATCTTTTATGTAAAATTAAAAGTATCATAAGCTTTTCCAAAATGTCTAATTAAAACAATAATGTTAGAATAAGACTGGGCCCAGACACGTAAACAGTGTGTGAAACATACATTCTATTGCTATTATGGCATCATGTTTTGAACACGGTTTTGTTTTTGTAATCTTTAGTCTGTTACCATGGTAAATGTGAGTCAAGTGACAACATTAACAAGGTTAAGTAAACACAAAATGTATTACATTATAAAATTAGTGTTTTCTTTTTTGTATAGGACTATACCATAAAATCAATATCTGATACTGATCTTCTGTGTTTCTATGCTTAAAACACATTTCTTTCTATACTGTATCTAAGTTACATGGCACACTGAGTCTTTACCGTGGTAAATCTATAATTATTTGCTTTGTACAATTTTACAGTTCTTTGGTATGGTTAACCATATACATTTGTATAAATTATATTTATTATATGTTATATAATCAGTTGAAATCTTGAAATATACTGTACAGCCACTCATCTAAGTGCTACACAGTACAAGAGTTACAGAAATCTGTGGATTCTGCATTTTATAACAGCTGAAACAGAACAGTATATCTTTTTTGTTCCTTTGGGAGGGACAGAAGGAAAGAATAGCAGGATAGTTAGACTAAAGGGAAGTGAAAAGATGACACTGTGGAGACTCATCCTGTGATCATTAAACGAAGAAGATTCTGTGAGAATTACACAGATCTTCTAAGAAGGAAAGATTAGTCACTACATCTCTCATAACCTAAATGTAATTTCTTGATTTAGCTAAATTCAGGTCAGCGAACCTGAGAATGAGGTCAGCATTTACTCTAAGCAAAGACAATTGTTACAGTCACAGAGGACTTGAACATTTGTGTCTGTCTTTCACTTTGTAGAGTAAAAACACCCAATTCCCCAAAGCCTCATTCTCATCAGCTCTAAAACATATCTGGGTTCAAAAGTTTAACGTGATACTAAAAGCTCCCTTTATCCATGAGATCATTTAAATTATCTGACTGAGGCCTACTATTTTAGATCTACTTCCAAATACAGTATAAGATAAGATAAAGATAAAATATTTAAACATTTCGAGTTCAGTGTTTTTCACTGTGTACTGAGTGTAGCTATCAATGCTGAAATGACACCTATCAGAGAAAATCCCTGTGTTTTCTGTGTGCCTAACAGAGCTGAGTGCTGTTAGAGTACAGCAATCACTGATCTCATATTTATTATCCTTTAAAAAATAAATGCATCCACAGCTCAGCATCTCTGCATGTTTCCCTGACTTATCACAGTACTTCATTTCAAGTCACTTCGAACTTGGGTTCAGATTATGCCTTCAGGTGTTTTGTGCACTCTAAACATGAAGGCTGTTCCAAAAAGGTCCTCTTAGACAATGCTACTCATACAGCGGAGAAGAAATTTTCCCTGAAAAAAATAAATCCAATATGGCAAGTGTAAGGATTCAATGAAAAAAGTGTAATTAAGCATTGATTTTATACATACTGTATGAAATGTTAGTCCCACCTTATATTAGGTGGCCTTACTGTATGTACTTACATAAAAAAACAACACAATTTACTCATTGTGTTCATATTGTATTGGAAAACATATTTGCAGCTATTGAGGTGGGAAACAGGGTCAGGTTTAGCAGTAGGTTGGAAGACAGGTCAACAGTGTATTTATGAATGTAATTGCATGCAGGTAATTTTTTAACATAAAAGTAGAATGTGCAAGTGCACCAAATGATTAATTTTAAATGTAAGCACATAGTTAAGACCACTTAATACATAGGGGGTCTGGAATGTTTTATATACTGTATATGAAATTTGCACTTATCATGCACGTACAGTACATACGAGAACATATGACACTAACACTACAAAAATAAAAATATGAATGTTAACCCAGGTTTAGGAATGAACAGTGTGAAATTTCAGCTTACGAGTACCCTCAAACGTCATGTTGTTACATATTATCAATAATACAAATAAACTGTAAATTTCTTTTTTCTAAATATTAATCTAAATTACAGAAATAGAAACAATGTACAGTATTAAGCAAACACGCTACCATGCTAACACTTACTATTTGCTAATTATAATTTTAAATACTATTTAGTATATAGTGTGTGTATGTGTGTATATATATATATATATATATATATATATATATAGTATGCGAACTGGGCTGCAGCACAAAATCCCATTTACATGGGGGTTTAGGATGACCTAGTATTAACTATTTCACATGTGAAAAGACCTTTTATTAGTTAATCTCTGGGGACTAGGGCCCTCAGCACAACCTTAAAGTATAATCATCTCCTTGCACAGTGTCGTTTATGGCTTGACTATGCTCATTGTCTTATTTTGGGAATTATCTAGACATGCATATGCAAAATAGAAGCCTGGTTACATGTTTAGTTAGTTAGAAACTTGCTTTGATGTTTAAACATTTGATGTTGCTTTGTAATTGTGTCACACTCTGCTTGGCATTTATGTAAGTCCAGGCTTAGCAAGAATGTATTCCTTCCTGTAGCTGTTCTTGCCTTTTTAACATACAACAATGAAAATAAGCATAGTTCAATATCATGCATGCCGCAGCAATGTTTATGAACTATGAAAAGAGGGGCTAACCTTGAAAACAAGATGCAGAGAACCCAGCCAGTAAATAAATAAATAAAAGTATCTGTTTGACAGTGGCAAATCTTTTGGCAACCCCTGACTGCCCCTGTGTAGCTGAAGGGAAGACTAATGAGAGCGTCATCAATATGGATGTCACAATGACTAGACTGCTTTCACTGCCCCTGACATGACTTGTGCTCCTGTGTCTGTGTAGCTGGCTTTTTCCTAAAGCCTCAAAAAACACCCTCTCACAACAGGAAAACATACCACATGCCATTGCTGTAGCCATGGATACAAGAAGAGCCTCTACATTAGCCTCAGGGATTTGGAGAAAACTCTTTCGAAACTGTCAATCAACAACTTGTGAAGTCGCATGCAGCTTGTTATGAGTCGAAGAGTTTAATATAGAGTCTTGGACATTGAAGTTATATATATATAAATGATATACAATTAAAGTGCCCCTATTATTTGTTATGAAAGTTATATTTTGGTTTTGGGAGTCCCCAACAACAGTTTGACATGCATGCAAGGTCAAAAACACTTTCATTTTCTTATAATGTGCATTTATTTTTACCCTATTTGTTCAACGACTCCCAAATGATTCGCTAACGATTTCAAACCCCTCTTTTGCATGACGCTGCCCTGATTGCTCGATTTTATTTAACGCAGTGTTTGTGAGCTTTTAAAGGCAGAGTAAGCGGTTTCTGAAAGCCAATGTTGATATTTAAAATCACCAAAACAAACATGCCCCTACACTAAAAGCGTCTTTGCCCTGTTTAGCTAGCTCCTCCCCACACATATGGAGCCTAAGTAACCCAGGAAATAATTATCTCTGTGAAACAAAGCAGAACCAATGTTACACCATCTACACTGGAAGCGAGTGGCGCAACAGATTTATGACACTAGAACTCGCTGACACAAATTTCAAATGTTTTTCAATGGTCGCTTTATTGCGTCCATTGTAGGCAGACTTTAGCTGGCGTAGCGTGGCGTCTGGTGTAGACACGGTGCGATCACAGACCTTACGCTCCCGTTCTGTACATCGCTGGAAAGCTGATCCAATATTTACTCGGGTCCTACTTCATGCCTTATCGTTCCCCAGACATTTTCCTCTTTTGTTTATAATCTTTCTGTCACTCGGCTCCACTGTTGTTTACTATACACTCTCTCCTCTACATCATTAGTAGACACGCCCCTTACTGCTGATTGGCTACAAGTTTGTTTAGGTACTTGGCCCCGAATTGATTTTCTAAAGCTTTTTTGAAAAATCGCTTACCCTGCCTTTAACACTGCAAAAGCGGCACCTAGTGGCAAATAATTCATTTGCATCTTAATTCAGACCAAAGCAAAATCAAATGGGCGGGCAATATGCTAATATTTCACTTTGCTGTCACCTTGAAACGACTTGGGACTAAAAACGACTCTTTATATCACTAACTTTTTACACGGTGCACTTTCAGAATTTAAACCTTTGCAGGATGTTTTCATTCACTTAGATCTGTGTTACACACTGCATAAAAGTCTTTTTTAGAAATCCATAATAGGGGTAATTTAATAATCAAATGCTTGTGCATTGACACATTATATATATAATAATAAACTCTCTCTTAGCTATTTCATCTTGTCGATCCCGGTCTGTTTTGCGATTATTTGGTTTAAAAGTAGTCTGAATCATATGCTGTTTTTGGAATGAATTTTAAAGGTCATCCTTGGAAACACACAGAGGTTCCTGACAGGACCAACACTGATCTCATCTTGTGTCTTATTACTTTGCGCTTCTACAGGCCAAGGTTCGATTATTCAGAAACCTTCCACTGAATCTCCTCTAAGCTCTAAACCCAACTTCTTAATTACAGTCGACATAACCCATTTAATCCCATTCTAATTAATACGGGACTCAGCATGCAGTAGTATTGGGGGGAGAAGGGCAATGAAAATTAGACACAGACTACAATCAGGGAGAGAGCAAACTCGGTCAGAGAGCTGAAAGGACAATTACAGTATCTGTCTTGGTAGAACAAAAGAGTAACAGTTTAATTCATTCACATTGTAAAACCGCCATGTCAGGTGAATCCTCCTACACAGCTTACCGGGTATTTTTCCTATTCAACATCATGCATAATGGTGCCAAAATAACGGAGATTACAGATTAGTCAAATGGTAGATTCATATGCAAATGATCATACTGTATGTTTAGGAATGCTTCTATATGCTCCCAAAGAGCATCGTTCATTATCCAGCATGCTCTCTCTACCCTCTGTGATTTGGCAATGCATAAATACAGACCAGGATTGATTTGGTTCAGAATTTAATTCACAATGCATTTAGTATCTAGTTCTGTTTTTTTTTTTTCAAAGTAAGCAAACTTATTGTAACTTATCTAATTTTTGGCAATCAACAGTATACATTACTATTCAAAGTTTGTATTCTGTAAGATTTTTGTTTTTGAAAAGAAAAAGATGCACTCATTTGATTAAAAATACAGTAAAAGCAGTAAGATTTTAAAAATGTAATGTCAATTTTTAAAAGCAGCCATTTCAATAATGTTTAGAAAACATCTGAATATATTCCAGAGGTGTCCTAGATAGCCACAATCCAGCTAATAAAGGTCTGAGGGTTACTGGAAAGTTACAGGCAGGTGAGTATTTTATCAAGGTTAGAGCAAGACTCTAACCATTCACTACAACTGAGGTATACTATATTGGCTATAGTACTGTAGGCTATAGTAGCAAAAGACCACAACATGTGCCACTCCTGTTACCTAAGAACAGGAAATTGGGGCTACAATTTAAAGTGGCTCACCAAAATTGAAGAAGATTGGAAAAAGGTTGCCTGGTCTGATGACTCTCAATTTCTGCTGCGACATTCAGATGGCAGGGTTAGAATTTGGCGTAAACAACACAAAAGCACCCGTCCATCCTGCCTTGTATCAATGGTTGAGGCTAGGTATGGCGGTATAATGGTGTGGGGGATATTTTCTTGCCCATCTTTGAGCCACTCACTACCAACTGAGCGTAGTTTACATGCCACAGGCTACCTGAGTACTGTTGCTGACCATGTCCATCCTTTTATGACCATCTTGTGATGTATACTTTCAGCAGGATGATATGTGCCAAAATTAATTTTAGAGATAATTTTTTGAACATGATAATGAATTCACTAGACTTAAGTGGCCTCCAGTCACCAGATACTAATCTAATAGAGCACCTTCAGGAAGTGATGTAATGGGACATTGCAATCATGGACAAAAAAAACGACAAATCTGCAGCAACAGACCAAAATCTCCAACAGATTGTTGAATATGTGCCTTTAAATTAAAGCAGTTCTAATAAAGTGGCCAGTGAGTGTATATATCTCAAGATGTGCACTTTTAAGCACCCCTGGACTAGCCACAATAAGCCTCCCTATATAACACCAGGCACTCATGTAAGTGGAATATCTATATAGCTGGTGTCAATGGGTTTAGGAGCTTCAGCACTGAATGACATTTGACAAGCTCAAGCAAGACTTCACTTCTATGCTCTCACACAAGACTTTAGAGTGATTCAGACACTAGATCTAAAACTCCAGGAATATGAGTTTGGAAAAGAGCCAAATGCTTGCCTCCCTTAGGGATCAGCCCTCAAACAAGCGTAAAGCACATAGATTAGATAGTGGGTGATGTAGCACCAAAATAATGACTCATTCAGTACTAACTAACGTTAATCAATGCTGGCAGCTGGGGTGCAGATCCAGCTCTTTAAATGGCATTTACATTGCATATTAAGCCTTGAAAGGCTAACCTGGAAGAAAGATACTGAGAGGGGCACACTGAAATGAAGGATAAAATTGCATCAGTTTAGCTATAATGAAATTGTATCTTCACGTGCTTTGTTGCCACCACCCAAAAGCCTGTTTAAGCTTTCGATAATGTAATTTCCTGCCAACCCCACTGCCTCAGAGAGATGTGATTTTCACTTGAAACAAGAAAGAAACAGAAACAATGTTATTTTTCAGTGAAATAAAACTGAAAACATGACGCTTTAAGGACACTGCACCAATTGTGAGATTCCCAATGGACTGACATGGCAACACCACAAAACAATTTGAGCCTTTGCTGGCTTTATTCTGAATCAAAGAACTGCAAAAACAAAAGATCCCTTTTTGTTTTTCATACTGATGAAATCATTTGTGACAAAGAGACACATCTGTTTGTCAAACGTCTGGGTGAAATGAAAAATTAAGGCGTGGGTTTAAAGAAATTAAATAAAAATATAAACAAGTTATTGTTTTGCAGTATAATATGCATATAAATCTATACTGCATTTTTTTGATACCATCAGAACTAATTTATGCCACTTGTTTGACTTCCACAGTATTCAATGGACTTCAAATCAGACTTGGGTACGGACTGAAATCTGTAATCCTTCAATTGGAAAAAAAATTACATCTACAAGAAGGGATTTACACATAGTTCCAAGCCCTTTATTGGTGACAATACTGAGCTGGGACGTGAATGAAAGACAGGAAAAATATGCCTGGCCATTTCATGCTATTAAGAGTCCTTCAAAAAAAAAAAAAAAAAGAAGCAGCTTGCAGTGTTAGAACATCTACTACACTTTGCGTTCCTTCAATCACACAATAATTGTAATAACAAGATTAATCCACCATTGTAGCTTACTTTTGTCTTATCTTTACAGGACAGATATGATCACTAAGTAAAACTGAACTGGTTGAAAGGAAGTGCATTCTCATAACATTTCATGCATTTTAACATTTAACATAACATATAGCTAAACAGTTTGAATACACTTTCTAAAGGTTAAATTAGAAAAGGACATGCTAATTGTTCCTTTATTTAATAATAAATAAAGTAACTTTGTAACTTTTTATATAAAATAAGGGTAAAAAAGGCACAAAAATAGTTAAACAGCATCTGTACAGCTGAAAAGCTAAATCTGGTTGTGTAAGAAAAACCTCTTTGCATCAAATTCTGCAATACACCATTTAATACGTATTTCTAACCAGAGTGTGTAGACCTGGGGACATTTCAGAAACGTAATGCCTCAAGTTAAAGGCTATTCTCTGCAACCATTACCCTATAAATATGTGCATTGCCTTGTTTGATAGAATGTCAGGGGAACAATAAGCTGAAAACTAATGGAACCAGCTGACAAATGTTGCCGACAGAGATTCAAAACTCAAGCGATCAAGAAATTAAATGCAAAAAAATGTAGCATTGCTATGTAAAAGGAAACTGCTTAACATTTCAAAAACATTATTTATAGGTTTGATGGAAAATGTTTTGTATGGACTGTTCTATTTTAAGTCTTATTTTGTCAGAGTGATACTGCAAGGAAATAACTCAGTATGCTAATGCTCTACAAGACTGAAACATGCAGTGGACTCTGCGAATGCTCAGCAGATGTTGCCACGGCAAAGTGTTATCATGCCATATGTGCAACTGTCTAGCCCAGCATGCTTTATTCTGAGACTTACTCAGAGGGGAACTGACTTACCTTTTAACATCCTCACGTTGCAGCCAGTTCCCACAGCTAAACACGCACAAACACACAACACACAAGAAACCACAGCCATAAACATAAGTATAAACTACACAGTAGAACTGCACTATATGCTCAAGACCACAGCTGTATCTTCCCAAGGCTCAATTAATTTTTAGTTGTAAGTTACTAATCTGCCACTGTGGGTGGTATAGCACAAAATAGGAATAAAATAAATTTGTATTAATTTCCCAATTAGTGTTTTATTTTTGGTAAACAATGTCCCAGATTTATTTGTCACCGATCCAGATTGCTCAAGCTTTTAGATATTAGATGGTTAAAGGTTCATTATTAATGAATCAATCACTTTTATTTATATAGCGCTTTTAACAATACAGATTGTTGCAAAGCACTGAACATTATCAAATAGGAGAGTAGAGTTATGGTAATATATAATGACGAGATTAAACTATTCATTTATTAAATGCAAACAGTCTCTGTAATCAAAATTATGATAATCACTAGAAATCAGGTGTCCCCAACTAAGCATGCCAGAGGTGATAGTGGCAAGGAACCAAAACCCCATCCGTGAGAGAATGGAAAAAACCTTGGGAGAAACCAGGCTTAGTTGGGGCCAGTTCTCCTCTGGCCGGACGTCCAGCACCTAATTTCCAGTTCAATTTTAAGCGCATATCAGATTGTGCAAAGTATTTGTGTGTGTGTGTGTTTGTGGATACGGACTGAGAAACAAAATAAGAAAAAGACAGACTAATATTAGCGTAGATGCCATTCTTTTTACGTTGTAACGAGTACATTGTGTGTTAAGGGGAGTGTTCCCGGATCTGGCTGATCTAATTAATGCAGCATAATAATCATTTATCGGATTTGATTAATAAATGTGTATTAGTGTGTTAAGTGTAAACCAGACTAAGGAGATGTGTCTTTAATCTAGATTTAAACTGACAGTGTGTGCCTGCCTCCCGAACAGTATTAGGTAAATCAGAGTTTGGGTGCTAAATAGGAAAAAGATCTGCCACCTGATTTTGATATTATTATCAAATGGCCAGAGTTTTGAGAATGCAGTGGATGTGGAGGACTATAATGTGATAAGAACTCGCTCAATTAAGCAATTCTGGGCATTTTAAACATCTATACGATGTTCGATAGGGAGCCATGGCAGTGTTGACAGAACCGGGCTAATATGCTCATACTTCCTGGTTCTAGCTCTAACTCCAGCTGCTGTGTTTTGAACCAGCTGTAGTCTATAAGTGTGACACTTAAAATTACTGCTAGGGGATGTTTACTGTCTGCTCTCACTTTCTTATGTCTGCTTGTTTTCTTGTTTCTTGTTCTTGCCGTTTCTGTCACCCAAAAAAAAAAAAAAAAAGATAAAAAGTAATTTATGTACATAAAACTCTTTATGTACTATTCAAATATCAAAATTATGACTTTTTAAGACATAAGATGTCCTTTTTCTTGCAATTAATGCTTTTTTCGCAAAGTTCTAAAATGTAAATATCTCTTTTTTTGGTAGAATATATTAAACCTACAAAAGTTTTTTTTTTTTTTTTGAGGAATTTGGGAAAATAAGGGAATAATCAAAGGCCTTCTGGCTGACTGCTCCATTGCCCAGTGTTGCCTGTGACATTTCATGGCTGCTGGAAGTAATCAGCACCTTTTTGCCAAATTCATTTCCTCCACCTCAAGCATTCCAGCTATTCCATGTAGTTGATACACGCTCAACATCACTCACTGATAATGTGCATACGAGATATGCAGCAGACATGTGATGAACAAACAAATGGGCAAATTATAATTATTGATCCATTTGTCATACTCAGCATATCCCACAATTTAAATTTTTACTGCACATGGAGCAAAAGTGAACGACAGCTGATGCTAATCAAAGCAATACAGAAGTTGTTGCATGATGTAAATGCCTTTTTCTCTTTTAAACCCAAAGTAATCAATTGAATAAATTGTTTCTTCCCATGCGTGAACTTCTAAATGTTCAGATATTTGAACATGTAAATGGTGCACAAAATGTTCTACAAGTTATTAATGTGTTCATAATTCATAATGAGTGTTTATAATGGGCAAAAAGAAATAAAAACACTAAGGCCAATATAAATGATAAAGAAATTAGTGACTATACTGTATATATAACTATCCTAAAAAATACCCTCAACAGATATGTTCAATTAAAACATAATTCATTTTGTACATCTGTACTATAAACAACTGTTACCACAATTAATACTTAACTTTCACTATTCACCTTTATAGAGCACAAATTGTTTTTTGTCATCAGTGTAAGCATTATAATGTATTACAAATGTGGTTACAATTATTTACAATATAAATGTGATTATAAGCTCAAAAAATTTGCATATTGTCAGTTCCTTACAATAATAAATAGTTAATAAATACAATAAATAGTTCCTTATTTTCTTTAATGTACTGATAAACAGACTTTCATATATTTTAGATTCATTACACACAACTGAAGTAGTTTCAAGCCTTTTATTGATGATTTTATCATACAGCTCAAGAAAATCTCAAAATAGTTAGCATATCATGAAAAGGTTCTCTAAACGAGCGATTAACCTAATCATCTGAATCAACTAATTAACTCTAAACACCTGCAAATGATTCCTGAGGCTTTTAAAAACTCCCAGCCTGGTCCATTACTCAAAACCGCACTCATGGGTAAGACTGCCGACCTGACTGCTGTCCAGAAGGCCATCATTGACACCCTCAAGCAAGAGGGTAAGACA
>JAUYWG010000039.1:12942204-12962845 GCA_034779775.1 Enteromius afrohamiltoni | reverse complement strand
ATGAGCTGTATGCCAAAATCATCAATATTAAAACAATAAAAGGCTTGAACTACTTCAGTTGTGTGTAATGAATCTAAGATATATGAAAGTCTAATCTTTATCAGTACATTACAGAAAATAATGGACTTTAACACAATATGCTAATTTTTTGAGAAGGACCTGTATTTTATAAACAGTCACCATACGTAGGAAGTGTAACCCAACTGTACATTTTGTAAAAATTATACATCTATTTTGCATCTTTGCATCTCCCATTTTGGAAGCTGTCTTAAAAAAAGGGAATTTCAGACAAAAAATCAAACTCTGCATCAATACATAATATAAGCAGATCTGCATTTTTTATTTAAAAAACAATCTGGTTTTCTTCATTTTTGGCAAATATAAACAAGTTTTCCAAAAACCTCTCTTTTTGTAGCATTATCACAAAGCAGCAGTAGCACCTGTGTGATACACCTGTAGGAATACAGCAGATGATCAGATGTTCCCATGGTTCATCTTCTCTGAACCTCAGAATGAACCAGGTCTACAAATTTGAAGTCTTCATGGATCATTCCAAGAAGAACAGATGTGTCATTCAAAACACACACACTCAAACATAAACTGCAAACACACCCAAAGTCTTTTTGCTTCCCGAAATAGAGACCATTTATGTGTTCCAGTGAAGTCCGATGTGAGTTGCGAGCAGGTAGCACATGCCTATTGTGCAGGTCATCAGCATCATGGGGAAGCCCAACCTGTGAAATAGAGCACAGCGAGAATTCAAGTTACAAGTTCCTATGAAGATGAAAACTGACGCTTAGAAAGTCTGTAAATTCCACTTTGTCAGAAGGGGAAATTCAACGTAAAGCTTTGGGGAAAAGAATCTGCAACACAGTCTGATGCTCGGTGCTTTTTTGTAATGAAAGACTGCATTCTTGTGTTCCACTAAAAGTTCATCCCTCAGCATCACGCAGCATTTCTCTGTTTCATTCCTCCTTTGTTGCTCATATGATGATTTCTGAGCCTTTTTGCATTATTCGCCCTTCTGCAGTGCATTTGTTTATGTCTGTTTGTGTGTGAGATTCGATTCTGAACAGCAGGGGTCTGGATGCTCTCCTGCAGAGGAGCGTAGCAGGCACGTCCATCGAAGTGGTATTAAAGTGTGAGTCTTTAAACATTACGGCAGAGTCAAACACGGAGGACAACAGCATTATAGTATGATCTCCAGGCATTAAAGGTGGAGTCAAAGGCTGGAGATGCAATAGGACTGATGATACTTGTCCCCCCATTTAACGTAAGCTGCTTTCCTCAAAGCCGCAATGTGGACTGTCCTTGTTGTGTTCGCTTGTAAAAGCATCCATCTGGAGAGTGGAATTACCATTGTAATTACAACTGGACACCGGCCTAATCTACACACTCGATCGGCATGAATCGGTGCCCTTCTGACCCTCGGTTCAACATGCTGCATCTCATCTGTCCATGAGGATTATACTACATGCCATCCATCCTCACATATTATTAGTAGAAGAACTGCACATTGAGTAAATCGGTACAAAAGAAATCAACAGATTATCAAAAGAAGTGGACAGATTATCAAGGGAACATGGACAATAGCACCCAGCAAATATACCAATAACTATATATTGTCTTTAAAACAATGTATGTGCCCAACCCTCCCTTTACCAAATGACTGAGACCAATATAAATGAAATTCTGTCACTATTAACTCATTTGTGTGTGGAACACAAAGGAGAATTTTAACACATCTATATGTAAGTCTTGTTTTATATAACAAAGTCTTCCATGGCTGAAAGACTCCAAAAATGACGGGAAAAAAATACAAAGTAGCCCATACCACATCTGTGCAATATTTCTTTAGAGCAGTTCATTTGAATATGGCTGTGACTGGATTTTTGCGAAATAAAGAAACGAATCAATCTTTTGAAGCAGTTCTTTTTAATGAATTAGTTGATTGAGACAAATCAAACTCAACATTTTGTTCACGAATCAGAAGGATTTGTTCGTGAATCGAAATGATTTGTTCATGAACTGAAACTGATTCAATTATCTGGTTTCAGCAGTTCTCCATTTAACAGCTCACCGGAGGGGAAGATTAAGATTATCAGTGAATAATGAATTAAATTAATATTAAATATTGTACACAAGTCATGTGGACTACATTTGCAGTACTGTACATTAGACAGATTTCTAAGATTAAAGACCCATGAGTATTCTATAAAACTGTCATATAATTTAATACGTCTTAGTCAGGTTAGATGCCATTTTGAACTTAATGCGGATCAAATCGAGGCTGATAGACTTACAGTCCTTGCAATAGTATACTGTGTATATAAAATATTATGTCATTATGTCCTAAATTATGTCATTTTCACAACACAGAACAACATTGTTTCATGGAGATCTGTCTATTGGATGTTTTGTCATCTAAACAATCAGCATGTAGTTTTAGTACAATCATATAATAACACCGGACTTCTATTCCTCATAGCCTTATGAAAACTTGAATTCAAACACTGCACCTTTACGTAGCAAATCTGTGTCTTGTTTTGGCCCCACAGCCTGCTGATCTGAGTCCCCTCTTTCTCTTTGCAGAACACTACAAATCCACATGCAATTTTAATAATTTCAGTTCTGTTTACTTCTCTGATAGTTTATAAAAGAGTCAGATATCGTTGCTGAATAAAAAGTCCCGTAGAAAGGGATTCTGGTATGAATAAATGAGTGAAAGAGCTGCTGAGAGGACAAAGCACTTGTGAGGATGAAAGCTCTGGACATCCATTTAGGCCGAGTGCATACCTTCAGCAGACCAGTGGATACTGACTGAGTGCATGGGTAAATACAGAGCATTTGGGGCATAGAGAAATCAACAAGCTCAGAAGAGCAAGTGGCCGCTGATTGAGAGGATGATGGAAAGCAAATGGATGAAAAAAGAGCGAAAAACAAGTAAACAAGCAACAGAAGTAGAAACAAGGATTCCTGATAATGTCTAACCAAATAACTCTTGTCTTTAAAAAAAAGTGCTAAGCTGAGGTGTTCCTGCAGTTCACCCAATTCACTCAAGCCATCCAAGATGCAGATATGTTTGTTTCTTCTGAATCAGGAGAGAAATATGAACAAATCAAACACCATTTACAATCAGAAAGATAACACTTTGAAATAGGGAACACTTATCCACTATTAACTATGACGTTTCCTTCAATAAATTCCAAATTTGCTGCATATTAATATGTAGTTAAGTTTAGGTATTTGGTAGGATTAGGGATGTAGAATAAGGCATTAATATGTGCTTAGTTACTACCAATAAATGCCTAATATTTGAGTAATATGCACGCTAATAAGCAAATCGTTAAGAGACCCTAAAATAAAAAGTTACTATTAAAAACAGTCTAAAAACTTCTTAACTTACAGATTATTGTTGCGTTTTTTTTTTTTTTTTTTTTTACTTTTTCTATGCCAAGAGTCTACTAATGAACAAGTTTCCATTAACAGATAAATCTGCATCTTCATTTTTGGGTGATCTACTTTATAACTTTAAGTTCAAACAGTAGATCATGGTGCTAGCAATTTAAGATCAGTTCTAATAAAAATGTACTCCTTAAGTGCAGTGCAAATTATTTTGAAAATATCTGCCAAACCCATAAATGTAAAATGTACAGCAAAAATGAACTGCAGCTAGAACCGTGACCAATTATTTTGTCCCATCAATACACAAAAAAGTATAAAATTAGGATTTAAAATAAGGAACCAGTGAAAGAGTCAATATAGAAAGGGGCTGCCAAAGCATACAAATCAAGCCCCGAGAATGAGACATGAGGATAATGCACTTCCACATGGAACAGTGTCTTCCAGCACTTCCTGTCTTCTACTTCATCTCTTTCTAGCGTTCTCTAAAATTAGATTATTGGAAAGCACATATTTTAAGGCCTATTATGTAAGTATGGCAAAGATCACAGCTGGTCCAGGGACCAAACCAGGTGTTCAGTATCCAGAAGGCAGGTGGGAAGGCTAAATGCTGGATTGCGGAAGGAACAGGTGTGTATTATCTGTATATGGCACTTGTGTGACATACATCAAAGCAAATGCACGTGTCATGGGTGTGAGGACAGGTCAGGTGGCTAATGCACAATTTGAGTGATGTGAATGTAGCAGCCAGATGCCCATTCATAAGTAGTGAAGTGGACAAATCGATGTGGCCTGAAACACAGGATTTCCAGGGTGTGAGCTGTGCAACCTGAAAAGCGGCTCCACATGTGGTTTGTTAAACTGGCTGAATAAATAGCACCTTAAATGGCACCAAGTACTGCATAAAACAAGCCTTACAAAGGCGATACAAGTTCATTATGACGATGCATACTTTTCAATGCATTACATTCACATTTAGTTATTTAGCAGATGTTTTATCCAAAGTGATCCAAATGATCTTTTTTTATACGACAAGGATAATCAGAGTCAGTAACATGAGTTTAAAACCTTGCTCAAGGGCACAAAGATAAATTGTGCCATCTTGGGTTTAATTGCAAGCTCATATATTTTACCACTTCTACGATCACAAAAAAGACTATATTTTATGGTCAAATTCTCACTATTAACAAACCATCAACTATGATTTTGCCTCAATAAACTCCTAATTGGCTGGTTTTTAATAGTTAAGGTAGTTGATAAGTTTATGTATTAGGGATGTAGTATATGGTCAAGCGGAATATGTGCATTATAAATATTAATAAGCAGACAATAAGTTTGGAATAGGCATGCTTTTAAGCAACTACTTTATAGTGAGAATTGATCCCTATACTAAAATATTATGAAACCGTTTGAGTTAAAACCCTTGCATTCCAATAAACAATGTGAGAGAAGCAATATGCAACTGAGGTAAGGTCAGACTGTTCTCATAAAAAATTCTAGTAACGTACACATGCATTTTTGTATTCTTCAATATTCGCTGAAATACACAACAGCAAGATTCCACAGCATATTAATTGGGTTCAGCATTAAAACCTTTGAATTTTACGCTCAGATCTTTATCACTAAACCATAACACCCATATGCATGACCTTGGGGACAAATCTGCTTTTAGGGAAAAAATATGATTCTTTTATCCATGCTGTCCACCCTTCCTTGCTCTCCTCTTCAATAGCTATCGACTATGTGGCGCATTTTGTATTAAAAACCCTCAACATCTCAAACATGTGATGAGATCAGAACAGCTATCTGCCACAATCTCACTCGCTATCACTACAAGATTGCTGATGTACACAACATTTCCTTACGACTGTGAAAACCCATCTCTTGTGGCTCAGAAAGCATCAGAATGCCAATTTTTAGTTATAACTGGAGAAAAAGAGAGGAAAGCCATTCAAACTAGAGAAGGAAATGACTTTCTCAAAGTCACACAAAGATAAAAAAGCGAGTGGAAATTAAGGTCAGTGTTGATTAGGCCTGATATTTCAGACATTATTATAAATGCCATCATTGTCATCATTCTGTACTTTTCAAAAGGGACACACCAGATGGTTTGTCATTTGGATATCCACCATTATCTTACATGCCAGTGTTAGGGGGCACATGATGGATTTTGAAGGCCAAAGTGGCTTGGCATGGTACTGGGAATAACAATGCGATCCAAGCTCTGGGTTTGTTTGTACAATAGACCATGATTGCCCATGGTCACACACACACACACACACACACACACACTGCTTCTCTCCACAAGCACGGAAATATATGTATAATCATACCAACAGATGGGAGAAAAAGACAGACTAGGAATGCAAATAGGGATATGCAAAACTATCAAAAATGTCTAGTAGATTTCTCAACAATTTATTAATATTAACAAGACAATTATAATATTCAAGACAAAAAGATAAGGAAACATAAAGAACAAACATGACTTGTGCCTATGATACAACTTGCACCTGTATTTCTGATTTGTACTGTTAAAGTAATACATATCCATTGCAAATACGTTTAATTGAAAGTAGACAATTCCTAAAATACAATCATATGAAATGATTACCCTTTTACTGCTGAATGAAGCTCTATCCGTAAAACAGTCATTATGAGTGTTTTCTAGGCAATGAAATGCAGCTCCTGTAATCACAGTTCATTGTAGCATTATATCTGTGGTCTTTTTATAAAGTATTTTTGCATTTGCACTAAAAACTGACCACAGTGGTGTGAAACAGAAATGAAAAGTTATTGTGCTGTGTACGCTATTTAAGCTCTATTTTCCACCACTATAAGAGTGGTAGCTGAATAGAGGCTCATTAGAAATGATAGGAGATGAGAAAAATTGAATGGAGCTCTTTCAAATCCCATCTTTAAAAATGTAAGAACTTCTGGAAATCTGTAAAGGGAGACTAGCTGAGGGCTATAACTGAGCTGTCTACTCTAGAGAGTGTAAAACTGAGGTGAAAGAGCAATGAGCAATTCCACTCGCTACAAAAAAAAAAAAAAGAAGCAGCAGAACTATGATTCACATTAGCCCTTTAGACTACGTGGTCTCTCAAGGGATGTAAGGGGAACTGTTTGAAAAACAACAAACAAATGGGGAAGGGGGGGTTGCATTGAAAACACTATAAGCTTTCTGGATCAACACATCCCAGTGCTTTAGCTAATTGAAATAATTGGCTAATTCAAATCTAGGATATGAAAAACATGAGTAGCATGTTGATACAAAAATAACAAAAGAAACATTATTTTTACCTCATTACCTCAGTAAGGACCAAGTAGGCAGACAAAGTAGTAGCTGGTCTTAAGCAGTGAATTGTCAAATGCACTTCTTGATCAAAATGCCCCTCTTGGTTGGATATTAATGTAAACAAGCAGAACAAAAAGTCGGATTTGTCAAAATATCTGATATTTGGCAAAAGGCCTTGAGTCGCAATTGCCACTGAATCACGCCAAAATATGAATCCACTATTAATCAATACTGACAAGCTGGGTTTTGTTTGTTTGTTCTTTACAACTGATTGTTTAATTGAATACTTTCTTGAACAGTTTGAACCAATATTTCAAAACGATATGCCTATACTGTAGGTAGTCAATAGCATATTACTTAGTCCTTTAGTCTCAGGTTAAAGTGACAAAGAAGCTGAGCAACAATTAAATGAGATCAAATGTTTGATGCACTTCTCTTTAAAATCACATTACAGGCAAACTAATATAATTTTCTCTTTCTCTCTCTCAAAGACTCTTTGAGAGATCTTCTCTACTGTAAACCTGTATACCCAGGTGTGCCACTTAAACTCCCTCCCTTAATTTCAGAAGCCTGACAGCATCAATCATGCTCCCAATGTGACGCTACAGCAGCAGCTATAAATAGCATTAATCTAGATCCTCCCTATCTGCAATAATAGGCCCCTAATCATTTGCCAAGTCTTGTCCTAAAACACACGCGCACACACAAAATCCCATAAAACGTGAAGTAGAAAGCCTTTAGAAGTGCAGCACCTTAACAGACCAATGACTGAAACATCAAAATCAGGATAAACTTTTAAAAGCTTTTTTTCTTTGTTCCTAAATGAATGTTAAAGAGGAAATCCATTAGCATGTAGTCCGATCCCTAACAAGCATTCCTTCGTGGCCGAAACTCTCACAGCGCTTCAAACAAATGGGAGAGTGATATAATTTGACATGGAGAGGGAGTCTTATTGCAGCTTGGTAATAGCATGAAACTTTGATCATAAAAGGTCTGAATGGCCAACAATCATGATTACGTCTAAAAGCTATTGCATAAAGGTTAAAAAAAAGTGGTTATAGTGCGAGTTACTCTGAAAAAGAATCATTTAAGTGGCTCAGTTCTCAACAATTACAGACCAATTGTACAATAATAATCTCTAAGCACAGCATGGGCCTTAAAACAGTTGAACGCGTTCGATAATTTCTGTACTATCTTAGTGAAATCAAATCTTTCAATAAAATGAAAGCAGTCACACACAGTCACAGTCAGAATAAGTGGCCAACTGCATTCTTTTAGCATGAAGAACATCTTGAGATATGACCACAGACAGTATCTTTGATCATTTGCAATGCACTACTTAGCTTGCATTGTCCATTTCACCATACAGGTAAAAGAAATGAAAGAAACAATGTGAACTGACTACAAATCTATTGGGAATTGTGATTTTACGACTTAAGGACCCCGTGCAATCACATGATATAAGTCCAACTAAAAAAGAAAAACAAATTGAGCTAACTTACATTCATGAACTATGATTTGTGACAGTATGGAGTCACAGTCTCATTCTAGAGAGCGTCTGAGTTGGGTAAAATCTGTGTAGCACACCATGAGCCATAAATATTGAAACTATTTTCCTTGAAGACAAAGACTATACATTTTAAATGTGTGTATCTGCTAAATGATTTTTGTTAGTGTTAGGCAAACACAAACACATTTCTTATTAAATATTTTCTAAAATGTCTTAAATAATTCTGCATGCATAAACCATGCTTTCATTTTGAGTTTGTGGTTCCAATAAAATCCAAATCTCCCAAGTTCCAAAGAACACAAAGTGTGTAGTTGCAAAACTTGCTAACTTTTTTTTTTTTTTAACATTTTTCTTTCTTTCCATTTCCTAACTTGCCCTACACTAGAGCTGGAAAGTTTCCCTTACATAACAAACTCTACAAAAATTAAATAAAATGTTGTATTGTTATAAAATACACTCAATATTGTTTTAAAGCCAGAAGGTGGCTGACTGAGGCAGTGAAAGAGATCTGCTCTATTATTTTCTCTTTAGGTGTTCAGTTGTGTACAGCTATTACATCTTGAAGAGAGGATGTCTGTGGTGGTCTATGCAGAATGGGACTCATTGTTCTTGATTTACCATACAGGGTAAGTAATTGATTCAGTGCCAAATGCAGATTACACACCTGCAGTCTCCAAGCACAGGTTTGGTATTGTCTGTGCTACAGGGGTATCGAGACACAGCGGCTGTAAATGGGAATGCTAATTACATCACATGACGTGGGAGATCCGCAGAAGAGGAAAGCGTGGCTTCGTCTATTGGAAACAACAGAATGAGGCCCTTTCCACATAAATCAGCCAGCATTGTCTCTGTTGTTTTTAGTTACATCGACTGTTTATGTGCCCTGAAGCAAGTCGATGGTATTCATGGATTCTTTTTTCTGGAAGTGTTTTGCAGTACACTTTAATTAATTCAGCATTAATGAAAATGCTGATGCATTTGTATGCAAATGCATACATCTATATTTATACGTACCTTAAACTAAACCACACACACACACACACACACACACTCAAATGCAAATATCTTATATAAAACACTCACATTACTGGCACTCAGTTTTCATTTCATAAAAAAGTACTATTTCAGTGCTGTGTTTAAATAATTGGTAACTAGTAACTGTGGTACAGTACATATTTATTACAAACTGTTATCTGTTACATTTACTAAGAAGAAAGTGTTAGTACTTTACAGTTACTTACAGCTAACAATAACAATAGGGGTTTACATCTGAATATGTTTTGAAAAAGAGCTATTTGTTGCTTGGGGTACATTTTAAATAGGGTAACTTGTAATTTGCAACCAAAAGTATTTATTTTCCAAAGTAACCTTTCCAACACTGATAAAAGGTCCTAAGAGAAGAATAGAATTAAGGGGAACATAATAATTATAATCCTAAAGCTGCGGTGTGGAATCTTATAGCAGTAGAACTGCCAAACATTTTATTTTATTTTATATGCTATGTCAAATTGTTACTTTGTGAAATTAAATAATATTAATTTTTTACAAAGTAACTAGTTGCTTGTGCTCTAATCATGTTGTTTATCTTAAACTAATCTTTACAGAAGAGCAGCTACAGCACTTACACGTTACCCTTGTATTAACAAGGCAAACAAATTTACAAAATATACAATATGCAAGCGAACTGTTATAGTTCATTTGTCAATTTAGGTTCTTCCCTATAGAGCTGCTCAGGTTACACTTACAGTATATGTAAAGGTGTCAAGAGTCAAAACTTGCCTGCCAATAATGTGAGGTAACTGTGTATACCATGGATTTACAAGCACTGCATCATTAAAGTTTTACAGCTGGTCAGGCCACGTCGCCGTATGTCACTTCATTAATTCTGCAGTTCACTCGGAGGGCTTGGCAGAAGACAAAAAACCCTAGCAGAAGATGGATGTTGGAGAGAGAGAAAAAAAAACAAGTGCTCAATATAGGCAACTTGCCCTGGTGTGGTAAACATGCTCCGTTTAAGAGCAGGTCCCTAAAGCCTTAGTCATTCAGACTAACCTCCTTATGCCAAAGACAGTCAGCTATGGTCTTCGAAGAAAAAGTATCTATGGAGGTCAGAGGGGCAAGGCTGCAAGCCAAGTGAGTCGTCACAAGCCAATATCGCCACTATTGGGATAGGCTATAGGGTGAGTGGAAAAGGGCAGGAGATTGACAGGAAAAGAGAGTGATGCACAGTTTAATAAAATCTGGACTTATCTGAACACCAATAGATGACTTCCTGTCACTTACAATTGGACAGATAAGACTTTTGGGGCAAACAGAAAGTTTAGATTAAATTCAACGTCAGAGAATGTGGTGAGGATGCTTTTCAAAATGTCAATGAAAAGTACAGTAATGACATGCAATCATTGTAAATATTCTAGGTATTTTTACCATCCAGTCAGTGAGATGACTGAACTATGTATTTGAGTTTTTAAATGATAAAAATAAACTCATCTGTATGTATGCAGCAGACAAAAAAAAAGAAAAAAATAATGCAGCCTTTTTATAAGGTAACAATTTAACACAATGTCTGTGAATATTTTGAGGGGAAATTCATGGAGGGAGTTTCCCACTGTGTCAGTCAGTCCTAAAACTACAGCTAAAACAAAAATAGGGATGGGTATCAATTCTCACCAGGGCTCTCAACCGGTTCAAGGATCGAAAACGAAAATCAGAAACAAATTACTTTGGAAACGAACAAAAGAAAACAAAATCAATTTTAATCGTTCTGAACAGAAACTGTAATTTGAAATTGCATAATTGAATCATAAAATTAATTAACACACATAAATAAATAATAAATGGATTACCTACTGCATTCATCATTATTGCTCTTTCAAATTCCACTCCGTGTGTGCTTGCGCGCACCCATGTTGCCTACACACGGGCCTAAAATTTACTGCTGAAATATTTGAGCGCTCGAGGTACACCTGTTTGCAGATTGTTTTCAATCCTTTTTGTCAATATTTCTTCTATGACAAATCGTCTATTAAATCCCTCTGTAAAAGTGAAGAATTCGGGGCAAAAATGGCCGGGAATCATGACTGTAACCTGCAGAGGCACATTCAGGGTAAACATCCAATATGTTTATCCAACGAGCAATAAAAGATCAGCATCTACAGCAGATGGACAAATGACTCTCGATGCGGTCGTAGTGGAAAAGCCGAAGACAACACTATACGAAGGTTGCAACACAGTCTCACAACCAATTCATACGTACTGGTATGAACTCACTTGTACGATTTGTCTAAAGCCCTGTGATGGGTAGGTTTAGGGGCGAGGTTAGGTTTAGGTCATTCATACGAATTCATACTAATTGGCAACTCAGAAAATACGTATGAGTGAGGTCGTACGAGTTTGTACAAATTAGCCACCTCTTAAAATATGTACAAATTGGCATGAGATCAGATTGCTGTACATTATTCCGCTCACTTTAATTTAGAAACACTTAAATCTGGGCACTCACCTGTTTTCACTAATAACATATTTATTAAATTTGCATGCTACAATATTTTGAGTTTATTGAGGTATATATATATTTATATTTATTGAATAGTTAATAGTTCCTGATAACTGGTCCCCAAACTAAAGTGTGACCGAATCATTCATTCAGCAGTGCACATAGTAGATTTTTGAGTCTCTGCATCTGACCCACACAGCACTACAAAAATGTATGGCTTATATTGTGAATAAAATAAATGAGTCTGCTGCTCAGGTGATCTTGTTATTTTACAAACCAGAATAGGAACTGTGCTGTACAACGTCGGCTGCTTTGTGAAGCCCTCATGGTGAAGCTCAGCGGTGCTTCATCACCGGTTTCTAACCAGAGCTCCAGACAAAGTCTCAGTCCACCCCCCTTTATCCCCCAGCAACTGACCAATCAGCCAATTACAGGCTGAGCTGAGGACTTACCCATTCATCATGTTCTAACCATCACAGGGCATACACATACAAAAAAAAAAAAGAAAATACGCAGAAGTTGAGAATTACATGGCAATTGATCTACTTCTGGGACTCTACCTGAAGAGGTATAGAAGTGGTTCAGATGACATGCAGAGGTTGATATGGATGACTTGAATTCTCTGAGAGTATCAGGCATGAGGGAGGTTAATGATGAATGAGCAATTACTCAAACATCTGCTGCCACCCTGTTTGTTTTCCTAGCACTGCCAAAAAAAATAAGATCCCACAGGCGATTTATTCCTCCCCCACCCACCCCGCTGCCACCAGCCCATTCCCATTTGGCTCAGCCCGGAGTTGCCCAGCTGCTCTACCTGCCTCTGGACAGTCCTACGGGCCCCAGAATGAGGAAGGAGGGAATCCAAGAATATGTCTCATGAGTGCACACAGCGAGCAGGTCTTTGGCTTAGCAGAGGTACTTCATTACTGAAACAGAATCGGAAGCATGTGGCAGCCGTTCAACTAAAAGTGAGAGTGGGGCAGAATCTGGGGTTCTTGCTAATGTTAGGACGGCTTGAATTCACTGCTAAGATTAGCCTGAATTGATCTGCCTTATCTCCCTGTCTGATGTGCCGTTTAGACTGAGCTCCTGTTCCTTCCCTGTGTTGAGCCGAGGGCCTTGGGCTCTGTCTAATGCCATTGATTGCTCCTGTTTCAGGGTTTAAAAAGTGCCATGGCCACTTAGACAGACAAGCGAAGGAACTACAAAATGGTAAGTGATTGCTTGTCAATGAAGATCGATTGTAAGGTCATGAAAAAAAAAATCAAACTGTTTATTATCATGAACTAACAGAACAATTATTTTATATAATATATTAATTCATGCTTGTTTATAACAATTTACAAAAGTGCAAATGCTGTAAAGACATTGATAAATGGAAGTTCATCGAATTGATACCTGTTGAACCTTACTGAACCAAGTGTTTCATATAATTTGGTTAATTAAATAGCATATTGTGATTTTAACCTGAATAAACAACATTAAACAACATTAATGCTGACCAATGTGCTTCACAGTAACACAATACGATAATAAACTATTTTTTCTAAATAAAATCAACAGCAACCTATAAACCGAATAAAAATGAGGAATAACAATTTAACTATGAGAATTAACTGCAATTAATTGCATAGAAAGACCCTAAAACATATTTAAAATATATAACATATAAATTACCATAAATTACTATGTATATAGGAAATTGTAAATAAATAGAGAATTAGTAATTTTTTAGCAGTATTAGCAGTATTTAAGTAAATCCAAAGACACAAATCCCTAAGGTAGAAGTGAAAGTGTGAAGTGCCTTCATGTCTGGCTCTGTGCTAGGCATGTGTGAACTTCCTTTTCGGATTCTATATACTGCGATTGAAAGACCCCAGTGTCTCCCACCGGGATCATTTCATAGTCCAATCAGATGTGCATTCAACCTCCTCTTTTTCACCATTGACCACCAACACCCCACCAACTGGGAGAGAGCCAGATATCTGCATGCATCTGTATTTGCATGGAAAGCACTTCCATCGAGCAGGTGGTAACAAGCAGGGAGAACCGAATCAAAAGAGACGGTGAATATCTCCGCAAGCCTCTCACCAAGAGGTAATCAGCGAGCAGCTCCTTTTCCACATTCAGATGTATTTGTTGATACGCTAGAGAGTGCTTGAAATCAAGCTGTCTTAAGAGTCTCTCTAAAACTAGGTCTGTCAATTCTTAAAAAGAGAGACACACTTAAGGATATTTTTGGAACATGATGAACGTGATCAGTTTACATTGATTTTGCACAGAGCGTGCAAGACAAATGTGTTTATTACAAAACATCTTGCATAAATGCAGAGGTTATGCATACAGGACATTATAAGACATAACGGTTACCAATATTAAGCAAGCTTGAGTTAAGTGGCATTTTGATTGTAACTGCTAGTTATGCTATTCTCTTTTTGATTGCAATATTGACCGGAAGCAGCAGATTGCAGGAGATTGAAAAGTGTGCCCTGAAACAGACCCCACTGAAGCTACCACTGGCCAACAGATCTGGCTGGAATCATCACAGCTATCCCTGAAGATTGAGAGAACATGAAGCTATAAACATCTGGACATAAAACTAGGGGACTGACTCTTGCACCAGTGCGCTCTTAAGTAATTTTGCTGTTAGCATTACTAGATTTGATGAAGAGGGGAAAAAATCCCCTTGAAAGAGTGCTCAAGAATGCAACTTATTTTTCCCACTTAAGAAGAGATCATATAACCAAAATATTAAATTACCATTCATGTATATTATAATAAGGTCCCTTTAGTTAAATTAATGTTAAAAGATACAAAATTTGATTTTAATAATTTATTAGTTTATTAATGTTAACTAAGACTAAATATGTTTTTAAATAATTCTTTCACTGCTTGTTCATGTTAACTAATGCAGCTAATGTTAATGGAACCTTATTGTACCGTTACCAAAAAAACAGATCTTTCATACCACAGTTGGTCGCAGAAGAGTCACTATTTCCTATCCAAATTTGTGCAAGAATATATTTGTGCCCAATACAAATACCTGAAGAACTCCATGAAGGAAAATCCATAGCCATGTTGTTCAGCAATCCCAGCACACACCACATTTGCAGATGCTCCAATCAGTGTTCCATTTCCTTAGGGAATAGAAAGAGAAGAAAAAAAAAAAAGAATGACTTGGATATCTTGGATAACTTTGATAGCTTGAATAAACATAGACATTCCTTTATTTAAATTTAAAAAAAAGAAATGTTTGCTTAGTGAATTCTTCCATATATATACGTTCTCTAACCAATCACTTGAGTCTGCCTAGAGAGAGAAAGAATCTGAGAATTTGTAAATGTTTAAATAGCACTATATGTTCTCTACAGCGCTGTACAAACACAGATCTTTATAAATGAATATTAGAATTGATTTGGTGCCAATGAACACAGCAGATTTTGTTATGCTTATTGCAATTTAAAGTTCTTCACTGTGCAATCACTTCTGTTAGAATACCAGCAATGAAATGACCTTCAGTGCTAAATTGCAGAGGTGATTTAGCAAGGTTTTTTTTTCACCTGCTTTGGTAATGCATGGCACGAAGAGGGACTTCTGTCCCAACTCAAATCACAGGCATGATAGCTTTCTGATGAAGGACAGAGGTCATCACTTCATCAATAGAATGTCTAGAAAAATTTACTCTGGAGCATCTAGATGTGTTCTTCAATTTATTGCAGCACCTCTGATCCAAGTGGCTTCATCAGTTGTAGGATTTAATCTCACTCCACACCTCAATCTCATTAGACATCCAAAACTGGAGTAAAACCAGTGTAATTTGTCTTTAGCATGTCATTTTAGACTGTTTATCACACAATACCATACCATAAATAATAGGGGTGTTCACAAAACCCACGGTTCGGTTCGTATCGTGATTTTTGGGTCACGGTTTTCGGTTCTGTACGGTTCTTGTTATTTTTTCTTTTAATCTTTAACACTCCAGAAATATACTTCAGCATATGATATATAGCTTAATTATCCACAATTTAGAATACAATATTAAAAACGTTATATCATGTAATCATTCATAAACTGAATTGGATGCGTGTTGCACAATACTTGCATACAGTTGCAGTTCTATCTATTGTTTTATTTCCGCTGTCATCATAGGTAATAGAGTGCGGATCGGGCCGCATTTTTTGGTCTTTTTTCATACTAATGACCCATACACTTTTTTGTGTGCAAAGTCCGCTTTTATTATGCAACTGTAGGAAGGCGTTCGGAAATGTCAACGGATGAGAGCACAAAAAGCGCCGTTATAACAGAGACGCACATTCACGCTGATGTGACCGAGCCCATCCTCTAATAAGTAACATGAAATCCAAAATGTACCCATACACCAGATTTATACAACGCTGGCGCATCCTCCAACTCCCGGCAGCCTTCCTTTTCTGTCTCACTTGCCATTTCTACATGTACAGTATTGTGACCTGCAGCACTCACTCCACACCGTAAACACCTCAATTCTTTTGTGCGAAAGGGAAACACACTGACGTCAAGGGAAATGCACCCTTGATCAACCGAAATACGTTTATGTTCGCACTTATCATTCATGATCCAGCCTCACCTACAGAAGCAGTGAGTATAATGTCTTTTAATGAAACTTTGCAAATCGCCCTTCCTAATAATATGCTAATTAGCAAGTTTCACTATGAATACAGCTAAAAAAAGATCCTCTGAGAGTGTCTCGGAAAAGAGGGTCAGCGGAGCTTGTGAAGATTTAAAGGGGAAGTACACAGAACAGAGTGATTTCAAAAGAGCTGTTTTTGACAGGGTAAAATTAGCATTTTTAAACTATCTTTGAGAAATTTTAAAGCAATCTATATTACAAACTTTCCATTAAGATGCTAAAGAATCATATTAGCTTGTGGAAAATTGCCTTTGTATGACCCCTTTAAAAGTAGACACTTTACTTACATGTGCTTTACAGACATAAAATCACTTTTGTCAATTTCTTTTGATCCAGACATCTTTGACCCATGTTATGAAGGCTCTTGATTCCTTTCCAAAAGTATTGAGAACACCACATATTCAGTTTAAAGACTAAATACTTTTAGGCAGAATACTTTTAGACTGTCTCATTTTTAACAATTTAATTTGCCATTTCGTAAAAGACATACAGTATGTCTTAATGTTTTTTGGCCTTGTAGAAGAATGGTCTTCATATGAAAGGTTCACATCTTGAAAGGTGTCAGTGTGACAACAAAACCAGAAGTCTGCCTTAACATTTCATAGATCGATATTACAGCTAACACATCTCCTTTGATTAAGCGGTAGGACTGTCACATCTCTCTCCTTGTCCTTAGAGCCAAATAGGCAATGAAGCATTTTCAGATGGCCTTGTAAGCACACTACATTCCTAAATGTAGAGCGATGTATTGTGCACTGTTGTGCTTTCAAAAACTATCAAGGAAGAAGTTTGTGGCATTGAAAACCCACAGCATATTACAGTTTACACAATGTAATAAAAAGAGACTTTTTTGAATTACTAGTATGAATTGCTGATTATATATCACAGATACATTTAGATGAAGTAATTACTTCTCACTACTATTGCAAAAGAAAACGGGACAAGTTAACGCTTTTAAAAGCCTAGTATTCATTGTTTATCAATCCACTTGAACCAAGGTTGCCGTAATGACATTTTTGTTTAAAAAACACTTGTTAATATGATAAATAAGAGAGATAATAACGCAACTGACCTCCAAGGCAAGCTCCCATAGCCAATGCAAAAATGAGTGGTTTGACTGGTAGGTTGACATCGGCATCTTGACTAAGGTTTATAAGCACTGGAATCTGTAAAAGAAATCAGATAAATATACTGGTAACACTTTACCTAACGCCTTGTTTATACAGTATATGCATTATAAAGGGTTATAATTAATCATAATGTGTGTTGTAATAAATTACAGTATATTGTGTCGTAAATTATAACCAATTGTAAAATGCATAGTGTGACAATGGATTGATAAGAGTTATAATGTATTTGTTGTGGTTATAATTATTCACGAGATTGTAGAGAGCATTATATTATATTGTGCATTACAAGCACTGATCTATAATAAAGAATACATATATATATATATATATATATATATATATATATATATCTGAGATAACACGACATAATAAATACATTTATGTATATAATATATTATTCATAAAGGCTTATTAAAGTAGTAGAAAGATAATTCTCATAGCCATAAGTATTAAAAAAAAGGCAATCCCTATTATAAACAAACATCTGTGAAGAACTGAACATTGTGTATGTCAGGGTCACTAAGAGTGTTATATTCAATAATTCTGACAGCCATCCAACCTATAAGCAGATTGAGTCATATTGTTCTGCTCCACAAGTCAAGAACAAGAAAATCAATAGCTGACATTAGCTTTCCTTATCCATATTTCTCTCTTTTTGCACAGATACAGAGCTTGAATAAACAGCAAATGAAAATCTCATGAAACACCATGTTTGATTCAAGCATCACCGCTTTGGCCCAGGCATGAAATCTACATGGATATAAATGAGACAAAAACACTCCACAATGGCTATAGGCTTCAGTACTTAGCATGAGCATGGTGAGAAGCAGAGAATGCATCCCTGTGGTGTAAACAACAAATATGCATGCATCCGTTTCTCACGGCGCACAAGCATTCAATCTTCCCACCGGTGTAGCATAATTTAAAGATTGCATATTTGCAGAAAATGTCTTCTGCCTCACGGATTTTTGTGTGTAGCCACTTGTCCGCTACACGCTGGCCTCCCAGCTAACATCGGCTTCAGCTGCAATCGACTTGAATAAATTACACAGCACAACTGTGATTACATTTTCTACTACATTTGCCATCCGGTTCATTCAGCTGTGGCATCGCCAGCGTGGATGGGAGGGCACCAGGAGCCAAAGCAACCGTACACTTGTGCTGACAAGAAAATAGCAGTTTTATGTTTGCACTGGAGCGCAAATAGCACATTTTTAATTTGTGTAGAAGATCCTAACTTGACACAGGTGGCATGGAAACATTTTTACAGCAATCACACATGGTGTCTGTAATCATAACTCAACGCAATAATACATATTAGTATATTTATTACAAATAAAATTACTTTGATAATAAATGAGAATGAACAAGTCTTTTTTGGAGGATGAGGAGACACTGAATACTGGGGTAAATTTAGCTTTGACATCACAGGAATAAATTACATTCTAAAATATTGTAATAGAAAAAAACGGTCAATAACAATTATGCTGAATGATCATCTTCATTAAATCCCACAAGCACTTTGATCTAGTTTTTTTATAGTCTAGTTTTTTGTTGCAATTACAGAACAGTCCTTGGCAAGTCAGCCATCAAATGGCCAGGGACACAGAGGAGATTCACAAACATGGTGAGGGAGAGCAGGGACATGTCTGCAGCCATGTATATATATATATATATATATACATGTGTGTGTGTGTGTGTTTGTGTGTGTGATTTATAATCACGCACAGATGAGACCAGGGACAGATGTAAACAGCTTCTGTATTGATCTTGAGATCACATGTTTAATGCTCCATGTGGATGTCAGTGATTGTGTCAACTTTGAAAAGGTACAGAAACTCAAATTGAACAGGCTGAGCATGATACATGAACCTAAACACAGTCTGCACATTTTAAAATTGCTTTATGCATGGTGTGATAGGAAGTCAATACTTCTACGATTCAAATGTCTAACCACATAAACTTGCTGCTTAATATTTTGGTTAGTTAAATAGTCTTTCTAATGTAGCTTGTTGAACAAATAAGGCTTGAGGGTTAAGTTAGTTACAAGGTCCGATGAGGACAGCGGCAGAATTTAAATCACTTTTCAAAGAGGTAGTTAAAAATAACTAAACACATGCTGATTTCTGTTGTTAGTGGACTCAAAAACGGGCACATTCTGTGCTCTATAGAAATATGTGTTTAACTACTTGTTTTTTTATTCCAGCTTCAGATTGTGCAAGGGCACTGCTGAGAAGTCTTTTCTGTATTTATACAGTGATGGGGCCTGCAAAATCAATGCGATCCATTACCACCACAGGTGTATGCTGAGCTCAAGTACATTTCATTCTGTTTAGCTTTCATTTTTCGACAGAGCGAGTGAAAGACAGTGAGCTAGAATAAAACTAAATAGGACAGAATTGCAGGTCCAAGTGGCTAACAAGTCATCCACCAATCGACTCGCCCAAAGAAATAATCAGGGTCAGTTTAACTGGCTAATTATACTGGACTAGTATTCAGATGTTCACATCACTAATCGCCTAAACTAGCAACTAATGTAGTTCTGTCCACCCCTACTACACACAAGGTGAGAAAGAAAGCCAAAGTAAGTAAAAAAAGAAGTCAAAATAGACAGATCAAATGGAACGTGTGGAAAACGCTGGTGAAGGAGGAAATGAAAAGGCTTTTGAAATGCTAAGTGATTTCTGGAGTGACTTGTCTCTTCATCTGCCCTGCATTCTTCCCTTCTGCTCATTTGGCAGTGAGCGATTGGCAGCACAGCTCTGTCTATTTGGTGCCATGTTCATCATATCAGCTCACAGCACGTGTTCCTTCATGATGCACATGATTCATGCACTCCTCTGATAGCACATCATCACTCACTACTGTTTCTCACACGTTCAGCTGACTATAGAGGGCGAGATGCGCTGTTTTCACCTATTTGTCAATAGAAAGTGGGCAGCTGACACAGGACATGGCACGCAGTGACGGCAGTGTGACATACCATACTAAACATAGTTTTCTAAAACTCGTTTCGGGGGGAGGGGGCGAAGGCTACACCCCCTATTTACGATCTCCGGCTTCCAATTTCTCAATTATTCCTTCCTCCTATCAGATCCCTTAACTCTCCCTATAAAATAGCCAGACCTACTCCCTT
>JAUYWG010000039.1:12918146-12938585 GCA_034779775.1 Enteromius afrohamiltoni | reverse complement strand
GCCATCTCCACACCATTGCATTCAGTTTTTATTCACAATTTGTTTAGTATCCCAACTTTTTTGGAATCCGGTTTGTAATACGCTCGTATGGGTCGTTTCTACAATACCTGTGAAGTACGACCCATCAGAGCGTATACTACAATTGCGCCCCTATCGGCAACAGGACGACAGTAGAGAGATCATGGGTTTGAACCCAGAGAACACGTTTTCACAAAACCTTTTAAATCATGATTTTGCACAATATTTGTAACGGGTAGGTTTAGGAGTGGGTTTGTGTGGTCATTTGTACAAATTAAAAGTAGTAAAATATGTTTTAATCACTGTGAGATCAGTGTAACGACAGATGCAATATGACACTGTCATTATTTACGCCCACTAGAGGGTGCTTACCTTTAAAACGTAAATATAAGTCGTAATAAGGTACTTGCAGAAATGACTTATAAAGTGGTTTTTGTAGGAGGACAGGCTGTTATTTATATATATATATATATATATATTAGGGTTGGCACGGTTCATGAAAAAAACCCGAAACTTTCGGTTCACTTGTTTCGGTTCAGTGCATGCATGCGTCGCACGGTTCGACGGTTCATGACAAGCGCAATGTAGCCTTGTGCCCCGTAGAATTGAGGTGTCTGCGGTGTGGAGCGAGTGCTGCAGGTAACAATACTGTACGTGTAGAAATGGCAAGTGGGAGAGAAAAGGAAGGCTGCCCGCAGTTGGAGGATGCGCCAGCGTCGTATAAATCTGGTGTGTGGGTACATTTTGGATTTCATGTTACTTATTAGAGGATGGATACAGTTCGGACAGATATTTAGAAAGAATGTTCGGGCTCGGTCACATCAGTGTGAATTTGCGTCTCTGTTATTTTTGCCCCGGTTGCGCTGATACTCTCATCTGTTGACTTTTCCGAACGCCTTCCTACAGTTGCACAATAAAAGCGGGCTTTCCACACAAAAAAAGTGCATATGTCATTAGTAAGAGAAAAAAATCTGTCCGACGCGGGCCGGGTAAAAAAAACCTCTTATTTTGGAATAAAGATTAATTACACAAATTTTTACATTTTCTTTTCTTTTACTTCACTGCATTTTTTTGGTTGCATTAAAACATAAATTTGAGTGGGCACATTTGAGTCAAGACAGTCTCTGAACCAGCATCCAAAACACAACATGGGCCGGTGACCAGCTAAACTGATTTTGGTAAACAATGACTAGCTATCACTGTGATGCAATAGATGACAGAACATTCATACAGTATATGTGGGCGTTTGTTGAACATTAGCATACCTCCATAAGCACAAACAGTGCAGCGAAGAACAACAGGGTGGCCCATTCCACTCTGTGAAGTATGATCTCGAAGTCCTGAATGTCAGCCAGCACCAGTAACCACAGAGCCCCCAAGATAGCGATCCAACCTGAGGGACGAAACAGTACATCACTGGAGATCACTGGAAAACAACCAAGAACACTGTTCACGCAAACATTTTATTTCCTGTAGTTGCACATAAAGGTTTTAAGATAATGGAATCCTGGAAAACAGCAGACCGGTGGTTAATGCAATGCTACAATCATATGTTATGTCTCTATCTATCTTGCCTTCCCAGGACCACAAACACTTTCTCATCAGCCGACCACAGCGGTCCTGAATCTGGTATTCCACTCACACACAAAAAAATTCAGCGGGAGAGAGAACAAACAGCAGCATTCAATTAGAAATACAATCCAGCCACCCCACAAACAGACTCATAATCGCTCTGCACATCGATACACTGACACCACAGGTAGTCCTGAATGCCACAATGGACTAACGGCTGTCAGGGCATAAGAATAATAAGCCTGTTACTGGATAGTCTTCATTAAAGGCTTCTGTGATGTGTCCGACACTGATCTAAGAACCTCAGTCTAAATAAATGATGGGAATCAACAAGAGATAACAGAACATAAAAGTGCCAGTTTTAATTAATTCTTTATCCTTTTTTATGTTTGAGAGGTCTCTTATGCTCACCAAGGCTTCATTTATTTAAGTAATAACAGTAGTATTGTGAAATATTATTGATGATTTTAAATAACTGTTATATACTTATAAATATACTTTTTTATGTTATTTATTCTTGTGATGGAAAAGCTGAATTTTTAGCAGGCATTTTGTCTTTAGTGTCTAGTGATCCTTATTAACATTTATTAACAATAATTAACAATGTTAAAAATAATGCTGCTTACTATTTTTGTGGAAAAAGGGTAATACTTCTTTTTACTATTATTTGATGAATACAAAATTCAAATGAACAGCATTTATTTGAGAAAGAAATGTTTCTTTAATGTCATTTTTTGATCAATTTAAAGAAATAACGCCTGGATCTTCAAATTTATGTGAACATTCTATTCATGCTGTATTTCTATACATATTAGTAAAATAACCTGTAGTTTATTTTAATGCACTCAGATGTTATTGTGATATCAATCTGAAATAACTTGTTGGTTACATTAGCTTGTGTTAACATTGTGCATGCTGCCAAGAAATACTGCCAGACATTTTACTGCTGATTAGATGATGTAGTGTTTCCCAGAAGCCTCTGGGATTAAAAACATACGCAGCATGTCAGGAACAAAATGTACGAGTCACTAAAGTGAGACGAGTAATACGGCATGAAGCGGACCGACCGATGTTACACTGCTCCATCACATGTGGTGGTAAAAGTCCATCATAATGAGTGTGCCATTTAGACATCAAGACTGTGCACAGCTAATGCGTCACATCTCAGCCTTTGACCTTTACTATAATAGCCACAGAAAAACATGATTTATTGTGGACCTGCGTATCACATGCAACTGACGTTGACAATTTCAAAAAACAAAAAGTAAAAATGACTGCCTGCAAATGTTACAACAAATGAACAGAAGCCATTAGTCCACTTAAAGTATGCTTATATACTGGAAGAAACATTTACAAGCAGTAAAATCAGTGTTAGAAATTAACATAAGTGCAGGTGGTGGATTACCTTCTGTAGGTTGTGTTTTACTGGAAGACCATTAAGTGGACATTCACCAAAACATCTAGATATAATGTTTTCTGAAAATAGTATTTCCTAATAATGTGTTTGGCATTGGCATAACACCTTTTCATTAAAAAGAAAAAATGAATTTCTTGTATTTTGTGTTTATTTATTTTTTTTGCAATATTACTCTTTCTAATCACTCTAAACCCGGTTCAGTTAAATTTACTTAACTGAACAGGAAACTGGTTGCCCTAAAAAACTTAAAGAAATCGTTACTTAAATATAAGAGTCATTTTAACAACCATTTTAATTTGAATTTACTTAATGCTTTTAATTTGTCTAATTACTCCATTCCTCTAATTGCATAAAAAAACCTAAGTAAAGTGAAATAGAAAGAGTATGTTGTACTGACAAATGCTTAGTTAGTATAGTTTACTTAAACAAGAGTTATAAAGAACTCACTGACTCTAGAGTGCATTGCGAGAGAATTAATTTTATAATTGCTTTGTTTTACAGTTGTTTTTATTTGCACATTTAATTTGTTGTCTTGTGTCAGTAGTAGCACAACAAAAAGAGCAAATAAAATGGTTATATAATTAATAAAAATAAATGTAATTTAATTGTTACCATTGTTGTGATTCACGAGCTGAATGATTAAGTCAGTATGTGACTTCAGCGTATTACCACAATCATTAAAGTATTAAATAATCCAAATTAAAAGCTTCTCAAGAGGTTTATGTAAACCATTTCAATTGTACACAAAAAGAATACACTACTATAAAAATATTAAAAAATAACTATAATAAATTAATTAAAAGATAGGTCACCAGTTAAAAGCAACCTATTTAATACTTACTGTAGCTTTCTTTGATACCAAATAACTTTGATATCATGTTGCATCACTGCAGAAATAGGAAGAAAAGCATAACAATATAGACAAAGTTCAAACTGTCCAACCAAAGGGAACGCTAATCACTAAAATGGTAAGTAAAAAAAAAGAGGAAAAAATAAAACATTTTAGGAAAATCTTATGTGGTGTTCAGTTGTATTAAAAACTCAACCCTGAAGATGACTTTGTTAAACAAGTCAATTCAGTTCAATTCAGAAATTTTTTATTCTTCCTCTGTTGTTGTGTTGTGCATTAGCAACAAATTAGTGCACTGCTGCCTCTCCCTTTTTTAAAATGTCATTGGTTCACTTAAAGCAAAAACTTAAAGTCACTTAAAGCAAGTAAGTAAATTGTTTTATTTGCCTTGAAAGTTGCTGTAACTTGGTAAAACCTAGTAAGTATAACAACTAAGTACATCTTACTAACTATATTTAAGTAAGGTGAACTATTAGATTCAGTGTTGAATATTAATCCTCAGTGTAAGCAAAAATGAGAGGGACAGGGTGAGTGGATGATCTTGGGTTGGTATACCATAGATACTGAGTTAAAAGCAGTTCAGTTTGTGAAGCAGTTAGAATAACACCAAACTTGTTTTAAATCCCAAATAATATGAAAAGTGTAACATTTATTGGGTTATTTAAAATTAATTGTTGCATTATAACAACACTAGGTACATATATTTCTAGCAGGACTATTAACAGGCGATGTGCACAAGTTTTCTTTTACAGATTTTTAAAAATTACCTGTCACGACATCAACATGAAACATTAGCATATTGCCCGCACACTTGTTGGTTCGAATTAAAATTCATTCATTCGAATGAAAGTCATTCTTTGCCACAAGATGGAAAGGAGGGGCTTGGAAAAATGAATTGTTTAAGTTAAGTGAATCATTTGGGAGTTGTTGAGCATATGAAGCTTTCATAACCCATAATAATAGGGACACTTTAAAGATAAACAACTGTTATTTGCAGAATATTTGCAGAAACTAGCACTTGAGCCCAGAAAAGTGGGGTCTTTCATTAGCATTTTGTCCCAGGGTTCTTTAAATTTAAGCCAGAAAGGACAATTGCAAGTGAGAACCTTTCTCCAACAATATAGAAAGAATTGTGAAAAGAATTCTCGTTTTTTTTTTTTTTTTTTCCATCTCCATAAACTTCACAATCATGAAAGACTCAACATTCTCACTATTATTTTTACACCAGAAATATTCACAAATGTCAAAAAATCCAAACAAGTTACTGAGCAATTTTCTAAAGACCCCACTTCCACCAGACTATTTCCTGCCGGCCATCAGAGGCGTTGGATTTCAGCCAGCCAGTGAGTAAATTGCCTCCGTTAAAATAAGCTGAACAACAGTCAAGCAGTTCTCTGTTGACATTTCACTTGTACTGCGTCTGCTAAGACGCTATGGGAAAACAAAGCTTTTTTTAAACCAATCGGCTGGCCGCCGTGCTGCAGCAACCAATGGCTGGCTCCTGTCGAAGCTCGCCTGAGGGGGGCGGGGCCGCCTATATATAGCGGCTGAACTGCAACAGGACTTTAGATTTCTTCTCCTTCAGCGACGTGCATCTTTGCTGTCCCTGACTCAAGCCTTACGCCGTTAATACAAGCTTCCCAAATTTGGCACACACAAAAAAATGTGCATGTGCACATATTTTTGGGATTATAAACAACGCTGGTCTGTAAATACTGCAACAAACTGATACACTATAAATCATAGCAGAGGGGGCGACAATATGCTTCCAATTCTAGCAATATTTGATTAAACAGGTGAGTGCTGAAGATTGCCCATGGGAAATCATTTAATAAGGAATGAGAAGGACGAACAGAAGATGGACAGGAAGAGAAAGAACAGAAATAGAAGGAATCAGATGCAGTCACACAGAGGACAGAGATGTAGGCTACTGTAAATGTGAAAGAGAATAAATTATATATATATATATTACAAGGTAAAGTTCAGAACTGTACCCAAACAGTGTACAGAACTGTGTTCAGAAGAGCTGAATGATGAGAGATAAATTTCTGTAACAGGATCAAGTCTATTAATAAAAAAAAGTCAATTTTTCACAAATGGAAGTTGGAAGTTAAACTGAATTTTAAAAATGAGAGTGTATCTCATGAGTCATAAGTGATGTAGTTTAAATATCAGTTATGCCCCTCTCGTTTGGTTGATACCCTTAAGATGTATATGTAAAAATAATTACAAAAATTAGAAAGTAATACCCAAATTAAGCTCCTGTTTTCCCTTCAGAGTATTTGAATATCCTCAGATCTTATGAAAACCCAGGAGAAAGAAAATAACGAAGCTTTAATCGCTTTAAAATTGTAATTACAAAGTTGTTGTTTTTTTTGCTTCTCATAAGATTAGAAGTCAAGAAGTATTAGTCTGATACTTAAGTATAAGCATGTTTTTGAGATAATAAAGGGGCTTTAGGGTGCAACAAAACATTTCATATACAAAAACATTTTATATATAAAAAGTTAAGCATATTTACGGATTTGGATGGCACAAACACACATATACAATCTCTAGCACTGTAGTTTCATGCATGATGTAAAATAAATCCCAGACTTCTACCACAATGGCACCGGCATGGTTTTGTCACAACACTAGTCCAAAAAAGTAACTTTTGATTTGCTTTCTGCTTCAATGTTCCCCCACGGCATCCAACTGAAGACGGAGGAGGAATTGGGGGCCTTCAGCAGTGCGCAGCACAAACAGAGCAGAAAAATGAGAGAGACAGAGAGAGAAAGAAGGCTCTGCAATTAAAAGAAGTTTGCTGAGAAGCCTGGAAGGCTCATTCATCATACCCAAAACAACACAGGCATTCTGGCCCGTTGAGTGAGACACAAACACCACCTCATCATGTTCTTCATTTTAAAGCAAATGTGTTTCCACAAGCACCTTATTTATAAAGAACTCTGTCTCTCTCAGGATGTTATGGGAAGAAATGAACTGTTGTGTGTGTTCTGCTTTGATTAATCTTCCTCTGTTTCCTCATTCATTATTTGGTGGTACAGCTTTTGTGCTGCCCAGGAGATAAATTATGTCTGGATTTTAACTTATTTATTCATTAAAAAATGACCATATCAAGAGATGAGCATATTTAATATGCACGTGGTCCCTATCTTAATTTCCTTGTTTAAAGAGTTTTACCCCTACATAAATAAATGTTGTTTAAAGTGGAAAAGACTGGTTTTGGTTAAAAATTAAAAAATCAACAGATTTCAGATATTTTATGTTTCAAAGGCCAAAGTTGAATAGCACATCTTTAAAATACAATTACTTAAAATACTTAAAACACATTTACATGAGATAAAGACTCATGAATTATAAAGACATACCCATATCCATAATAATAATAAAGCTAATTACAGCGAGTTTCTTAAGACAAATGGTAAATGTTGCTTTTTTTCTATCAACCTCTTTAGAGTTTTTGAGCAGGGAAATATCTTTACTTTCAGAGTAAACTCTCACACTGAGAAAATTATTGGCATTTCATTGAAAATCTGTTATGACCTACACGTGAAACATTTTGATAGACTTATAGAAATGACCTTTCTGAGCCTTTTTTTAATCTCTTAAAAGCTTTTAGTGAAAAAAAACAAGGAAACTGTCAGATGCACTGTTACTCCTCTCACAAAATTCACAGAAATGTGCTAATATTCCTCAGTGATTTACAGCAGAATCAAACTGTAATTACATAATTTTTCCAATGGAATGGATGGCCTTGGGGCTTAAGAATCACTTAATTGTCATGAATGTGCTTTCTTTGGAAAGACATGTGGAGCGCAGAGCATCCTGTATGCTTCATTGCCCACCAGCAGGCGCACTGTATCCTCGCCCATGATTATATAATCAATATCAAAGGTCAAACGGAGTGGTGGTGTGTCAACCTAATGAAAGTCTAATGACAGTCATTTGCAGCCCATGCTGGCCAACCCTGGTTTTGATCAGAACGAGGCACCGAGTTGAATTTGAAAGCAGATCCACACTGTTTTTTGAATATGGTAATCTACAGTGATTATTTTTTGCGATTGTAGCCAATTAATTAAGTACACAGCTGCGGAAGGCAACAACAAAAAAAACATGATTTTGTATGTATAAAAAGATGAGACATGATCATTTAGAAAATAATATTCATGTGTCATCTTTGAACAGGATCAAACTGTCCACAAATTAGAATTGATTATCAATATACAATCAGACCCAAACAATACACCAACCTCAGCGAGCTGTGCCTGGCATTCTCTGATTGACCAACTCGCTCTCACTAATAGTGTTTGGTGAAGTTCTCAATCACATTTCCATCTGTAATTGACATCTCATTCGCTGTTTAATAAACACGTCCATAAACCAGTTCAACAAAGCTAGAGCAAAATGAAAGGCTGTGTGGCGGAGAGAAAAAAATACAGAAAAAATGGTCTAATTTTAGGTCGAGTAATACTAGCTGTCTTATTTAATCTCACGCTACTCAATTGTTATTGTTTTGCGTTTGTGTCTTTTTCTGCATTTAAAGCCCAGCTGCAAACAATTACGACATCAACACATTGACGGATTCATACACACACCAATTAGATCACGGGAGAAAGTGGTTAGCCTAATAACATTCCCTTCTCTAATTTGAATCTATGAATCCTAATAAAATGCATATAAAATGAAATGTTTGCGGCACGGTAGAGGAATTGGCACATTTTTTATCATTTCAGAAATAGAGAGATATTCTTGTGATTCCATTTCCTCTGCTCAAACAGAGAGGAAACAAGCCCTCATAATTATACAGTGAGGCATGTAAACAGCAGGGCCAGTTCAGCAATAGAAACAGATGAATCCTGATTATTTGCGTCCTTGTTTGTCTCTAGCTTACCCAGATCCAGATGTATGGCAGGGACAAAGGAGTTCAGGAAGAACATAAAGATGACCACCCCAAGGACAGTCAGACACTTGACCAGGAGGATTTTGTCAGTTATTCTGTGCTGTAAAAGATCATGAAAGACACGTTTAGATACAGGAGAGAAAAAAGCATGTCAAATACCTCTGCTGAGTTGCAATCCACAGGTCTATTCCACTTACTATACGTATATCAGATGGAAAAAATGCTAAATTGCAAATATTATATACAGGTTAACAAATACAAGGGAGGAGAAACATATATTTTGTTATTGACATCAAATGTGAATAACAACTCCAATAAATAATATTTTAAACAAAAACATTACCCAGAGTACTTTAGCCATGAATTTATTTGCAACAGATGATGTGTCCCAACCACAAATTGTTTTTTGTTTTTTGGCTGCCAAGTGTTTAAAATCATCAAATTTGAATTGACAATTAGAAAAAAACCCTAAACTCTGTTACTTTAGATAAAAGCATCTGCTAAATTAATAAATGTAAATGCGTTTGCTATTAACAGGATCACAAAATTGACAATTTTTATATACAGTGTCAGCTGAATAAGTAATATTGGTTACACTTTATTTTGACTTTAGACGTCCTTCTAACTCAACTACATGCCAACTAATTCTCATTCATTTTCCACTACATATTTACTCTCAGACTGTTAGGGTAGGTTTAGGGTTAGTAAAATAAGTTGACATATACATGCAAAGTTTCTCATAGTCAACATAGCGGTATACTGTGGACCCATTGAAATAAGAGGCAGACTAGAAGCAGACTAGTCTACTAATGCTCTAATGACTGCTAGTTGACATTTAGTTGCTTACTGTTAGTAAAATGTCTAATGTGGATTGTCAAAATAAAGTGTTACCGCAATATTACTACATTTACATTTGATAATGAATGATTTTGTTTACATTTTAACAATCAAAAAGTGTACAGTTGTAAATAAATAAACGAATAATAATAATAATAAAAGTACTTCCAGGGTCCTGGATGTTCAAAGAAATTGGTGAAGTGTCTCATCATAAGATAACATCAAAAAGATAAAGCACTTAATTAACCAGAGCCATCTTAATGCAGCTTTTTTTTTTTTTTTTTACCTTTTTCTGCAGCTCTTGAATATTTTGCTCCCAGTTTTTGTCTTCCTGTGATATTTGCCTGCAAAAATAAGAATAAAATAGAATAGAGTGTGTTAATACATCCTTTCCGCCAGCATGGACACCTGCAAATGAGTAGGAGTGATAATTTCATGTGGTCATCCCGAACCTTTTCTGCTCAGCATGTGAGGCTGTAAATGGCTTCTGTGATTATTCTATTTCTCATCAAAGCGAACCACAGCCCCACAAAACCACAAGCAGAACTTATTGAATTTCTTTAGTTAAAAGAACCATTTAAAATAATAACAAAAAAATAAAAACAGGCTACTGTTGAGAATAAAATTATTCTGCATGATTAAAATTTCAGCTCTCAACGAGAGCTTTAGAGAGCCAACACAACTGAGAACAATTACCTAGTTTTCTACAGGTTAATTATTTCTCATTTATCATCCTGGGCTTCTAGGTATGTGCTACCGTCAGACACAACAGGTTTCAAGCTGTGGGAATGGATATATTTTGGACCTAATGGTGTGTTTTCAAGTGACCTCATACCAAGAAAGACACTCATCTTAATACTATCAATATCAATAGCAATATCAAAATGATCAAAAAGATTCTAAGGATTGAGAATGCAACTTCCTCATGACATTTAGACAACACAATTAGAAAAAAAAGTGCAACAAAAACACATTTCTATTCCACATGCATCCATAACCGGCCTGCAAAGTGTAGACAGACTGCTAGCATTTTAACCAGGCAGACAAGGGAAGAATGGATTGAGTGTGGCACCTCTGAAAGGTCTTGAGCTTCTTGCGCAGGAGGTTTTCCAGATTGAGCACCTTTTGCATGAGAAGACACTTGACGGCAGTCTCCTCTCGGCTGGCAGGGTTAATGCGATGTGCTGTCTGCCTCCACACCAGAATCTCATGCTTCAGTTCTGCAGGGCGACACAAATCGGGACAAGATAAAAGGTTCAGCTGTTGAACAGACAAGTACAAATTAAGATAAGAATTCCAAAAAAACAGAAAGAAACAGATAACGAGAACTATTAAAGATAGAGATTCACGGTCAAACCGAGTCAATACAGATCTTACTATAAGAAATACCTTCCTTTGTGTTCTGCCAATACTGTAAAAGATATTTTGAAGAAAGTTGGTAACTAGGTCACCATTGACTTCCATAGTATTTTTTTTTTAATATCTTACTTTGTTTGGCAGAACAAACAAATTCCTACAGGTTTGGAACTATTTGATGGTGAGTAAAAGATAGAGTTGGGGAACTCGGACTCGAGTCTGGTTTCGAGTACAGTTTTTAAGAAGACTCATGCTGCTTTCGAAATCGCTTACTTTCCTACTATATAGTAAGTGAAAAACAGCATGTGAGGCTAGTATTATGTCCGAATTTATAGCATTCGAAATTCAGTAGGCGAGAAGTACCCGGATGACCTACTGCTTCCGGCCGAATTCTATAGTAGGCATACCCTGAACAGTGGAGACGCGGCTCATTTTAAGTGTAAGCATCTCAGGAAGAAAACATTTATCGTGATTAAATTACACTTGTTTAACACAATCTAAATAAACGGATGACTTATTGAAACTTATTGAAAGTTTACATTGTCGCGCTGTTGTGACGACATTGCATGACACGTGACAACATCCATATGGCTGCTGTGTGTAGGCTACTGCTGTTACCAGGGAAACCACTATATTCCAAAAGTGCCTCCTGCTGGCAGGGAATCAATAATTGCATTTTAAAGTTTACCAAGTGATGCAAAATTTTCTGGGCTTTGCTTTTTCCCCACCAGGCGCCGCAGCAGTGGTTGCCTGTTCATGGTATGTGTGTTAATGGTTGTTCACTTCTCACTGCTGTGTGTGTGCACTTGGAGACGCAGAGCACAAATTCTTAGTATGGGAAACAAACCTGGCTACATGTTACTTCCTTTCCCCCTTAAAAAAAATGACATTTGGATGGATAAAGGATTGAAGGATGGTGGAAGTATGAAGCACAAGCAAAAAGAATGGAAAAGATAGAAGAGGCAAGGTTTTGCAGAAGTCCTTCAGCATGACTCCTCACCACGTGGTGGGGAGGCCTCTAGGAAAGCTTCCCAGAAGCTAATTGACACAGGAAAAACATGCTGATCACAATCGACACAGTAATGCATCATGCCGAGGGCCTGGAAAACTGTATCAGCCACACAGCAGGTTTGATTTTTTGAAAGTGAGGCTCTGTGGGGACTTAAGGCTTTACAGAATTAGAAATTGGACTGGCATTGAGTGGTCATCATCAGGCCTTGTGGAGCCCTTTCGTTCCAGACACAGAACGCACCTGGGGAAATGACAAGCCGATCATTTAAGTTCCTGTTCCTTATAGAGCAGAGTTCTAAGACTTTGCATCAGCTCAACACTGACTAGCACTCTCTCACTGTGTTAGCCCCCCGAAAGCCCAATAAACAACAACGATTGGCATTCTGGATGGTGCTAGTCCCATGCTGATGATGTCTCAAAGGGAAGACAATCCTCACTGTGGGCAAAGGCCAATGGTGTGTGAGAACATATAAAGTGTGCCCTTCTGTCTTCTAAGAAAGAAATTCTTTATATTTTATTTGCTTGTCTCTCATCTTGTTATATCTGTAAAATGATACATGCATATATAATTAAGGCTCTAGATGTGCAGCATCCATTCATTCAGGTTGTTTTCAAAACAACACAGTTCTTGTGTACAGGAGATGTTCTGTAAGCATGAACAACTAAAAATAAGTGTAAATTCAAGTTTTCAAATACTGGTCATGATACGTACTGTGATTTATTTTTACAGTAGGGAATAGTATTACTACTTGTCTAAGATCAAAGAAAACTAGATAAAAAAGTTTGTTTAGACAAACTTTAAGTTGGCTTGAGAAAGCCGGAGATAGAAATTTAAATTAAATTAAAAAAATTAAAAACAGTTTAGGTTTAAGAATTTTTAAAAGATTAAGTTTGATGTTTACTATTTGAAAGAGTTAGAAAAAGAATTCATTGGTATTATTTATTTGTTTATTTGTTTTAAGTACACAACTGTACTGTAGTTCAAAAAATGTACACAAAAGTTTCACAGATCTAACACAAATATCCATAGTCTTAACATTTTGGTGGTTGATTGTTTAAAAAATGTTTCAAATAAACATGCCAGCACTCTTTAAAATTACCATTGTAAATTGTAAATATAATATAGAGTAGGAATTTGTCAAAATAAAAATAGTTTTTATTATTGTCACTTAGAAACTGCTAGTAAATTTTACAATGAATTACAAAGAAATGGCAAGTAACTTGTAGCAAGTGAAATTTGAAATTTTGAAACTACTCAAATTAAATTTTGTGAGTAGTAAGAATTATTTCTTTTTTTTTTTTCTTCTTTGCAAATCCAATTTTTTACAAAAACAATTTTTAAAGTCTATCGAAGCAAAAATAGGGGGTAGTTTATCTATATTACATATTAACAAGGTCAACCAGTGGTTGTCTGTGTAATCTAAAGTATTCAAAAGTTCCACTTACTTCCACAGAACTACAGGATGTAAAGGTCTATTCAAGCAGTTCTGCACATTGAAAAACAGTTAGACTGAACTCCTACTTGCACTGCTTTATGGAACTCATACATGTACAGTATATCTGCTACTTTCTAGCCCAGATCTGTAAATTACTACTGTAAGGGCATTAAATTGTTACGAGACTGGGATAATCAACATGGATTTCTCAAACACATCAGATGAAATGATAGTTCTTACTAACAGATGAAAGCATAGTATGGCAAAGAGCCTCAGCTGTCCTTGTCAGTATGTGAATATTGTGAATATGAATGCTAAAGAATGAATGCCATATCAAATGCAGATAATTACACTTGGTCGGTCAATCTCTCCCTCATAATACTCGACTCCATATAATATAACATTTAATACAGTAACACAATAAGCTTAAAATGAAGCAACTCAGCTCAGCAGTTCTAGTGTGACGTTTTTAAATTGGTAATGAAAGCTTGGGCTCAGATGTTAAACTAAACTATTTGCAACATTTAGTACATGTCAACCACCAAAATGTTAAAACTAGGGATATTTGTGTTACATCTGTGAAACTTTTGTTAAGGCTTGGGCTCAGATGTTAAACTGTCAACTTTTGAATGCATGGCAGAAGCTCTGGCGGCTTGTGGGTTTTAAAATAGAGGAGGCACACTAATTGTATTGGTTTGGGGACCCCTGCCGATTATTATTATTATTATTATTATTGTTATTTGCTTAACCACTTTAAATTGGCTTTTTGGTTGCTTTTAGTTCCTTTTTGAGGATGCTGTGCCTCTTCTGACGAGCCGCCACTGGGCAGAAGGAAGTAGTTCAAGATAAAGCTCAAAAGCAAGTTTTTAAGAACAATCCGCTGTTGATTCTTATGTATTTACACAATTGTGTTTTATAAACACAATATCACACTCATAGATGTGAGTTATGGCTGTACATTGGCATGCTGTGATCATACATCCATATCTTACATCTACTCGTGTAATATTACTCGCACATAAATTATTCCTTCAAAATGCAATCTGAATTTGTGGATCCAGATGTTGTACTTACAACTTCTACCAGCAGGGGCTAATGTTAACCACTCAAACACTGACCGCTTAAACATGCCCTGTCTGACAACTGCGCATAAGTCTAGGTCTTGAGAGAGGTCATCTATGACAGGATTTATGTATTTAATACAGACGCGTTATGGCTTTCAGCGCAGGCTCATCCGATAAGAATAATGGAAATATCAGCGAAAACAGCCCGAAGGGTACAGAGAGACTAAATGCATCAATGTGATCTTCAAAGGTGGGGGAAGAGGAGGAGCGGATGAAAAATTGATGTGTTGCTGAGGTTCTAATCATTCATGAAAGGGTAGGCTGTGCCTATCCCAGTCACTGGGGCTCAAAGGCCAAATGTAAGGAGCTTTGGATAGGATATGAGATTTGGTGTAAATAGCGTAGCACAGTGTATGACACTCATTCACATTCTCATATAGGAAGAACTGCTGTCAAAAAGGGAAAGTCAAGTGTGCCCTCAACCACTCTATGGTTTTTTAGATTTTTAATGATTTTTAATGATTGCTCATTGTAGGATCTAGGTCAATGGGATTATGAATGAATTTTTCATTGCATACGTCAGAACAAAAGAGCTTGAAACAAAAATGAGGGAAAGCAGAGTGGCTCTGCATACACTTGAGGGTAATTTCGTGTGATTTTGGGAAACCTGGTGCATAGGAACAGAGCAGAATAAATTAATACTCACCCACGATTTCGCTGGATTCCTTGTTGTAAAGTTTCTTATTCCAGTACAGCATCCTCAAAAAAGGAAATGAGGTCAGCAGCACCAGACAGATTCCCAGGAACATGTAACCAGTAAAGGCCGCAAAGTCAATCCCCTAGAGGAAGAAGAGGGCGGGTTAATTTTCACCCTTTTAAAAATTGTGCAATTAATTTGCTGCGGTATTTCATGAAATCTATTCTAAGCACTAAGTAGAGAACAAATCCACTTTACTGGCTCTCCATATAATGTGGATGGAGGTCTTGATTACATTTCATCAACAGAATCAAATTCAGCATTTTAATGCTTGCATCTTGATGCATTTAAACACTCATATAAGATTAAATGAGCACCTGCATGTGGCACAAATCCTCTTAAAATGCTCTTGACTAGTTATTAATTTTCATTCACATCAAGTGCAAACAGCCTTCTCGGCTGAACAGCTAGCTTCAGACTATATTTTCTTGCCTGTGCAGCCCACCCCATCTTTCATCATAACCAGATGACATCACATTTTCAAATGGCACCACTGATAGAGATGTCTAAAATAGATCCGTGTGGCCTGAAATCTAATCCGATGACTTTTCTTCCAATACACTGGTGGTGTATAACCTATGAGGTAACTTGCTTGTTTACCTGGTGACATATAAGTAGTACAAATACATTTTACAAAGAATTCTACATTTAACAGATAGTAACATTTTCTTCAATTTAATAATCTTTCATTTTTTTAGACATGCTTAGGTTATAAGTCTATAACAGCCTGTTAAATGGCAGGCTACCATTGTGACAACTTATCACCAATATAATTTTCACAAAAGATCAACAGGTGTTAAATTACTGTTTTTTTATCGTGGGCAATAATAACAGCAAAAACAATTGTATCTGTACCTATACAGAAATGGACCCTGAGAAATGAAAAGTGAGTTTAAAATGTGACAACTAGACCCATCTAGTTGACTAGATCTCTTCTATTTTGTAAAGGAACTGGCAAGATACGAGATAATTGCATCCCTGTTGTAGTTCAGCTCCCCGCATTGCTCAGGCTTGGCAAAAACCCAGGACTTAGAGGTACTTCTTAGAAACAGAAAAAAAACCACTGATGCTGGTTTTTGGCAGTATAGCCTCCCTAAAGCAGCTCAAGGTACTAAATCCTCCACCCATAAAACAAAACCACGATTGAAAGGATAAACATAGGTTTGTATTATTTGGGAAAATAAAACATTAAGATGTGAGTAAGCAAACAACAAAACAAACAAACAACACGTCCAATCTCGTGCGACATGCGACAAATGTGAATGGAGACAAAGAGATGTGAAGACTGGTATACAGTGACCTCTACAGGAGATCAGGAAAAAAGAGTGAGTGAGAGAGAGAGAAATGGTATTTAAGAGAACACACATCCATTGGAGTACTCTACAAGTTAGATGTGTAATGGAGTTAGAACATGGAATTATTAGTAGTAGTATTAATTAGAATTATTAAAGAGAGCAATAGACTGAAAAGACAGAGAGGACAAATGAAAGGAGCACTGGAGACGGGGGAAACCCCTTGAATAAAGAAAAGGTTGACTCATTTCACCATCATTGCAAAAAGTGATGCCTGAACAAATCGAATCTGATATTTTCAAATAATCTGCTAATCCATAAATGTCCACAAATCAACCTGATCAGGTTCTTGAATTCAAATCACTGTTCTGAACAACATGAGGTTGAGTGAATCATTTTTGGGTGAACTATCACTTTAAGATTCAAGTAAAGAATTATATAAAGAATAAAATATTAACATTACTTTAAAATGAGCCATCCTTTCTTAACTGGCCCTATTCTATCACAAGCTTTTTGGGATAATTTGATTTCAAAATAATTTAGGAATAGTGCAGTGCATCTAAAAGCTTAGACCATCAATATCTGAACCCACTGAAAATAAGAGATATCCCTTATACGGACTCACTGGGGTGGGCTGAGTTAGTGGGGATCTGTCGATAACATTTCATTAAAGCGATCCTCTGCTTTATACCCCACGGCTTTATCACATAGAGTAGATGCATAAGTCCTCATTACTTTGTTAGTAATGCAGCTGCAGACAATTTGGGGATTTTCCTTTGTAGATTCTCTTGTTTTGTCCTGTCGGCAGGCTTGTTGTGATAATGACTTAGACAAAGGGTGTAAATAAGACCTCCCTTTACTCCATTTCTGTTGTCACTGTCCTACTTTTATCAGCAAAGAAAGTAACTTCAAAAAGCAGTGAGAAGGGGAATGAGAAATCACTATGCAAAAAGACCGTCACTGTTGGCGCTAGCTGATTAGTGAGCAGACAGGGGCCACGGTCAAACCACAGCCCGCCAAAGTCTGTCTGCCTGGGGCCTGGAGAAGCACTGATTGGCAGCTGAGATTTCTGGGAGTGTGACTGACGGCCCAGCAGATGCCAGAGAGAGGGAGACAGGGTTTACGAGATGTCTCCTCAGCGACCCTGAAACACTTCTTCCACCCAAGCTCAAATGTCTAATCTACAGAGAGCTCCACAGATGGATGCTTGACTGACCAAATGGCAACATCCCTGCTGTAGTGATCCTGTCGAGACCGAAGGGGGGCCCATTTCAACTCACACAGCCCAAACAAACAGAGAAACACAAACAAATAAACAAAGAGGCCACAAGTACAAGATGTTCTGTCATGACTGACTGCTGCCGGAGAAATGTGGGATGGACAGGGTTCACACGGTCATGGACAACCTGGAAACTCTTTCCTAAGCCTGGATAAGCCAAATAATTTTATACCATCTACCACACATTCTCTCTCTAACAATCACCATATTTCACACAAATGAAACTATGAAAAAATAATTCATAAAAAAAAAGTATGTATTTGGTCATTCAGATTGTGACTTTTAATGACAAGTGATAGCAAATATTTTTATTGTTACAAATAAATATTGTTTAAATTAAAAAAAAAAGGATTTTTTTTTAAAATTGCAATAATATTTCACAATATATTTTTTCTGTATTTATAATCAAATAAATGCAGCCTTGGTGAGCATAAAAGACTTCCTTCAAAATCTTACAGATAACATTACTTGCTTTTTGTAAGTCAAGGTAGTGTATAAAATCTTTTGAAGTTGTGGATTAGTAAAGCACATGGTGCCATGTCATCCATCTATTTGTATGGCAGAGCTTCTATTCAGATCCCAGAGGCTCTAAAGATCTTGAGGCTGATTGGAGCATGATATACGGATTAAGTGACTGCTGGAGAAGGTGGGGACTTCGCTAGACTCAAATTACATCCTCAGCTATATACAACCAAATGGACATGAGTCACACAAAAATGCAAATACTTGTTCATTTGCATATAGAGCGGAAAACAACAGTGTTTCACACTAAAGTAAATGTTTTGGTGTTATAGAACCAGACATAGAAACAATATTTTTAGAAAGATTGCATTATGAACTTTTAAGCTCTTACAAAGGATAACTACATTGCACCACCTTATGCGCACACACCGTAAAAGCACCTGTTTCACCCAGCTTAAAAATAGTTTTGGATCAGTCATTCACAGAGAGCCCAGAGTTTCATTGACTCCTACCTTTATTGCATCAGAAACCCAAGTCCTCAGACACACATAGACATGTGTAAACCAGAAAAGTGTATCATAATACAGGGAATCTCTTAGTAATGCTATAAAAGTGGTATTTTATGTGACTAACTTTAAGACCCAGCTAAATGGGTACCAAATCAATGCACACAGCAATCAACAAATGAGCATTTATTGAACTGCATACGTGTGTGTGCATCATTTTTTGCACATGAAGTTGTATCTCCATTTATCATCTGCATGTTGTCAACTCAAACAGAAGCCCTCTCAAATATAAACAAATCTGGCCCGTGTAACACAGAGATAACACAAACCACTGCATCCATGTCAATAATTACAGCAGATGCAATCTCTCCCTGCGGAACAGGATGGATGAATCTGTCCAGCACTTCACACACTCCTCTGTGTATCCACTACGGCAGCATATTTATCACTGAATGTCCTGACGGAAAGCAAAAATGATGTTTATAAAGTAGTAAATTTGGAGCAGGGGGGCTTCAGTACATTTTGATGGGTTCCACCCTCCAGAGATTTAGGCTGTCAGAAATGCATGTTTATGGATATTGGGTTTTTCAGAAACTTCCCACTGTCAATCGTAGCCCAGCAGGAAGTGACCTTGATGTGGAAAATATAACTTGAGCATGATTACCGCTGCGTCATCCTGTGCAACAGCCGGTTTGACAGGCAAGGATGATGTTTCTAGTGAGCCACAAATTAACTTAAACCCCACAGCGATTTCAGCTCTGAAAGCCAATTGAAGAAACAACTATTTAAACCAGGCACCTTTCTGTGATGGAAGAGTGTGAGGAATAACTAAATTAAAAACTGTGATGGCATCTATTGAACTTCTCATTAAATATTGAAGTCACCCCCAATGATGGGTTTGAATTAAAACTTTTTTTAAAAAAAGGAAAAACAAATACATGATGACTATGATGTTATTTTCATTTTCTTTGCACAAAAAAAAAAATCTTGAATTGGCACAAAACTGAAGTTGGTCCACTGATGTCACATGTCAATTTTTTTTTTTTTTTTTTCAGTTTTTACCACATTTATGGATTTGGATCATTTCAGTTGTAATGCTGTCTATGGAAGGAGAGATGGCCCTCTGATATCATAAAAAATATCTTAATTTGTGTTCCGAAGATGAACAAAGGGGTTTGGAACGACATTAGTAATTAATGACAAAATTTTCATTTTTGGGTGAACTAACCATTTAACTACAACTTTTCAAAATCCTAATTTGCTGCATATTAATTAGTTAGTTAGTTTTGGTAATGGGTGGGATTATGTGCTCTGTAAGGACTAGTAAACAGCCAATATGTTCCCAATAGGCATGCAACTAGTTAATAGTGAAAATTGGCCTCCATACTAAAGTGTTACAGAATAACATTGGTTTATTAACAAACATCAGTTGACAGTGAATACACTGTTCTTTAATTATTACATACAATAATAAATGTTCACTTTCCAATCATGTTTGCACTAGTTTATGGTTTCATCCAATTGTTTTACTAATAAAATCCCTTATCCATTTTATTAATTGTCTGTAATTTTGTGTTTATCGCAATTTTTGACATGTGGCCTGGTATGGTTTCCCATACTAGGAATTTGTGCTCTGCATTTAACCCATCCAAGTGCACACACACAGCAGTGAGAAGTGA
>JAUYWG010000039.1:12882081-12900626 GCA_034779775.1 Enteromius afrohamiltoni | reverse complement strand
TATATATATACACTTTTTTTTTACTAGTGGTTTAGGAACTTTTAAATTTTAACATCTAGTACTGTAGTATATCATCTGATTCAGCAGTCTATGCAGATGAAGAGACAATCTGGGCAGCTGCACCTTACTTCTGGCACACACATATACATTTGGCTATATGATTTGCTATTTGGATCAACACACAAAAACAGAAAGATTTTAATTATAAATGGAGTGAGTAATGGTGGCTGTGTTTTTTAGTATTAAAAAACAAGACCAAAAAGTTACAGACACATTCAAACTAAGATAGTCCGCATGAGCAAGTGTTGTTTAGGTGTTATGTTACTTCTAAAATGTCATGCTGACTTATGTGTGAGATAATCATCATTAAAAATGAACAGACTGCACTCAGTTAGACAGCAAAGCTACTGTGTTTTTCTAACACTTTTTGATGATTTCTAAAAGCCTGGGAACTAGTTCATACGTGTTTTATTGAAGTTGTAACATTAGCTTTTAATTAAAGTTGTCCTTAATTCAAATGGCAGAAAAATATAATATAATATTTTTCAAATACTGGATGTGTTCTAATTAGGAAGGCAAATTTGGTACATTTCTCATAAAAAGATGATCACAATGGTAACCCTAATTTAAAAGCACAATATATAAAATTACAATCACCTAATCAACATAAAATTTGTTCATTAGTTCACTTTTAAAAAAACATTGTTTTTTTCTAAAGCTCCTTGATGACAGTGTAGCCAGTTATGAAGCATTAGTATTAACGGTAAAAGTGGAAACATGGGCCCCCAAAGTCTCCATTAGCATTCTCACAAAGGTCTAATTAAACTCTTCGACACACAGCATGCTGTCCTTCCTGAAGAAATAAATGTAATTAGGAAGGAAGGTCCCCTCTGCCCTCATGTCCCCCTAGAGCCACACTAAAGCTTCCTTGCAAAACTCTAAAAAGTGTGCACTACAGGGAGAAGAGGGAGTTATGTGGAGGAGTGTTTTGCTGTAAGGCTCTTTAAGGTTCTAGTTGTTCAGACTAACATGACTAACAACGTATGTAAAAAAATGAATAAATATGAAATCAAAAATTCATTTTTCAGGTCAGCAAGGAAATAGCGTTTTTTTATATATATAGTCCAAAAGAGACCTAAAAAATGCACCTTTTTTAATTGTTTTATCACTTTTTTATATCAAATGATATGATCACCTTTGAGTGAACAATTTAATCTGCATCAAAATTCAAGCACTCTAAATCCACTCTGATACATAAATTGGCTTCAGGTATTCAGAAAATTTGATATACTTTTGTGCAATGCAAGTAGAAAGCTCTTCCTGATTAGCATTAGTAGAGCCTAGTGACCTCTAGTGCACAACAGCGGTACAGATGCAAAAAATATATATAAAAAAATGGATCTACTGTACAAGCACAACTTTAGAAAGTTTATGAATAGCATAACACAGCATGGTATCTACTCTTTCTGAGGAGTTACAAAAGGCTACAGATGTGTGCACGCAAATCTCAGACGACGCCACACAGAGTCAATGTGGCAAAACAGCCGAGATGATCTTGTTTATGGGGATGAAATATGGGATGAGTCATGAAAGACCATTGAATGGATTACTGTGCGGTGTGAAAATAATGTTTTCACACCAACACCTCATATTTTACCTCAAAGATGATGAGCACATAGACTCCTGCCAGGATCAATCCGGCGATAAGCACCTGTGTTTCCACGGTTACATAGAGTGACTGGTGAGTCATGGACAGAGGAACCACCTGGCTGTCTAAAAGAAAAGCCTGCACACTGATCAGAATAGGTGTGCTGGAGGGCAAGAGAAAGAGACAGATTAGAGAAACGCAGATACACTGAAGCATAGCCTACATCATGACAAGAACTACTTTAAAACCAACATTATGACATGATCACATTTACTGAACTATTAACAAAATTGAAAAATCTGATGGCAGTAGTATGACTTTTTGGAGTAAAGTCATACTCCATACTAAAGTTTGGAGAACATGGAGTAACTGATTTTCTTAGTTTGATCATACCTGCTAACCATTTCAAATGTCCTTGTTCTCAGAATTTGATCACTTCGTTGGGAATGCAGTGGTATAGTCCAGTTATAAACCACCTGTTAGTAAAAATATTTTATTTTAAAAAATTTTACATACAGCATCCTCAAAAAGTATTTGGAAACTTAAGTGATGCCTTTGCATTATATAAACATTAATGTAAACTATAAGATAAAGACATTTTTTATATTTTTATTAGGGATGGGCATAGATTTTTATTTTTTTTTTAATCTAGATTCATTTTGAAATGAATCTAGATTAATATGGCTCATTTGAATTCTGCCAAAGGCATTCAGAATATGTGTGCTACCTAAATAATGACTAAAAGTAAAACCCTATTTGGATGGGACTAGTTTTACAGGGGGTCGTTAGAGAATGTTTTGTTTCACAGACGTACTTGGTGATTTTAATCCCATCCGAATCTGCCATGTCTGTGTTTTTCTCTCACAACCTCTGTGATAATTCTGGAGTCTGAATGCAATGTCTGATATTATTTTTCACAACTCGTTTCCTTGTGTGTTTTAGCCAAGGCGATATGCCGTAGATGCTCTTACCACACGCACATTTAATGTATTTTGATATGTAAAAGAAATTTTTAAAAATCTGACCTCCGGCCGTATGTCTCAGACACACGGGTGAAGAGAGGGGCAGAACTGTCAACTGATCACCACCTGGTGGTGAGTTGGATCCGTTGGCGGGGGAGGGAGCTGGACAGACTCGGGAGCCCCAAACGTTCTGTGAGGGTCTGTTGGGAACGCTTAGCAGAGCCCCCTGTCAGGGAGGTCTTCAACTCCCACCTCCGGCAGAGCTTCAACCGGATCCCAAGGGAGGTTGGAGACATTGAGTCCGAGTGGACTAAGTTCTCCACCTCCATTGTCGATGCGGCTGTTCGAAGCTGTGGCCACAAAGTGCCTTTAGTGGTGGCAACCCCCGTACCCGGTGGTGGACACCGGAAGTAAGGGATGCTGTCAAGCTGAAAAAGGAGTCCAATCGAGCATGGTTGGCTTGTGGGGACCCTGAGGCAGCTGATAGGTACCGGTGGGCCAACCCGGGTGGTTGCAGAGGCAAAAATTTGGGTACGGGACGAGTTTGGCGAGGCCCTGGAGAAGGACTATCGTTTGGCCTCAAAGAGGTTCTGGCAAACTGTCTGGCGCCTCAGGAGGGGGAAGCAGTGCCCTGTCAACACTGTATACAGTGGGGGTGGGAAGCTGCTGACTTCAACTGGGGATATTGTCGGGCGGTGGAAGGAATACTTTGAGGATCTCCTCAATCCCACTGAGTCGTCTTCCGTGGAGGAAGCAGAGGCCGGGGCCAAGGGTCGGACTTGACCATTACCCGGGCTGAAGTCGCCAAGGTAGTTAAGAAGCTTCTCGGTGGCAAGGCACCGGAAGTGGATGAGATCCGCCCTGAGTACCTTAGGTCTCTGGATGCTGTGGGGTTGTCTTGGCTGACACGCCTCTATGGTGTCACATGGAGGTTGGGGACAGTGCCTCTGGACTGGCAGACCGGGGTGGTGGTCCCTCTTTTTAAAAAGGGGGATCGGAGGGTGTGTTCCAACTATAGGGGGATCACACTCCTCAGCCTCCCCAGGAAAAATTTTTGCCAGGGTACTGGAGAGGAGAATTCGTCCGATAGTCGAACCTCGGATAGGGTACTGGAGGGTTCATGGGAGTTTGCCCAACCAGTTCACATGTGTTTTGTGGACTTGGAGAAGGCATTCCACCGTGTCCCTCGCGGTGCCCTGTGGGGGGTACTCTGGGAGTACGGGGTCAGTGGCTCTTTGTTAAGGGCTGTGCGGTCCCTGTATGACCAGAACAGGAGCTTGGTTCGCATTGCCGGCTGTAAGTCGGACTTGTTCCCAGTGCGTGTTGGACTCCGGCAGGGCTGCCCTTTGTCGCCGGTCCTGTTTATTATTTTTATGGACAGGATTTCTAGGCACAGTCGGGAGCAGGAGGGGGTCTGGTTCGGGGACCACAGGATCGCATCTCTGCTTTTTGCAGATGATGTTGTCCTGTTGGCTTCTTCAACCAAGACCTACAGCGGGCACTGGGGCAGTTTGAAGCGTGTGTGAAGGGACTACGTCTCTCGACTGGCCTGGGAATGCCTCGGTGTTCCCCCGAAAGAGCTGGAGGAAGTGTCTGGGGAGAGGGAAGTCTGGGTGTGCCTGCTTAGACTGCTGCCCCTGCGACCCGGTCCCGGATAAGCGGTAGAAGATGGATGGATGGATGGATGGATGGATGGACAAATAAAGAGCCAGATCACATAAACTGTTAAGACTGACTATTGTAATATCAGTATCAGGTAAGATTACTCATGTTAATTTCTGCACTGAAATATGTTTTAATTATCAAAAATTAAACATGGGTTTACTACAAATAAAAATCATAATAGATAAAGTAACCACACAATAACATGGTTTTGCTGTACTAGCCATTTAGCTTCATCATGGCATTTGTGCTAATACTTATACAGAGCGTGTGATCTCTTTGATGCCCGGATGTACAAAACAGACCCTCTCACCTCTGTAAATGAAGCGTTAAGCACGAGTAATTTACATGTTAAATCAATGCAATGACACAATTAGACATACTGCAGCACAATTCACTCAAGAGCAGAATTGTCTGTTAAAACTGTGAAGGAGTTTATTCCATAACAGAGATGTTATCTGTCACTCAGTATGTACATTTAATGTCTATGTAATGCATTACAACATTTCGTTACTCACTAAAAAAGTAACTAATTACATTACTTAGTTACTTTTCATGGAAAGTAATACATTATGTTACTATTACGTTACTTTTGTGTTCCTTTTTAATTATGGGCAGAGCTTGAGTGTTTGTTTTTAATTCATAATTTGTTTAGTTTTGTTTATAGCAAATGTAAAAGCACACCAAAAAGTATCAAAGATTAACCTCAGGCTGAAGAAAATGTAAATTCACATCTGTAAAGTCGAATACAGGAGAAGAAAGTCCTGTACTCTAGCACAATTGTTTTTGGAAGTAATTTTTGTTGAACTGGTTCATTAAAGGTCAGCAGCAAACACATATATTTGTGTAATTTAATTATTGCAGGTTTGCGTCACACAGTTTATTTTAATTCATTTTGATGAATATTAAATCTGTTTTTTGAGAATGAGATGAATTAATGCAAATTCACATTTAGTCTAGAACTACACTGTATTCACACACTGCACACAATGCTCTGTATTTCTGATTTCTCCCAACATGTCAGGACCCAGGAGACTTGTCAGTCAATAAAAAAGAGAACAAAGTAACTGGCATTACTTTTTTGAAAAAGTTACTCAATTATATTATTCTAAAATTAGAAAGTAATGCTTTACTTGAAACAACTCTAACCTGCTGGGTTCTTCTACGGCGAGACCCTGCCTCTTCAGTCTGCTCCACCTGGATCAGTATATACTCTTGGGCCTCTTGTACTGCCTCCATCCCTCCCAAAAACGGCCCACCAACCTGCAGCTTCAGCAGGGAGTTGTCACGAAAATCAGTAAGATTCATGGCTACAGTGATCAATTAGGTTAAGAAAAGTGTTCACAAACTAGGAAACACATAACAAATGAAAACACATAACACCAAATATCCATCAAACTTTAACCTAAGCGTTTTGGAAAAGTTTAGCAAACAGATGTCAGCTGGCCACAGTTTCATTTTGGACAGACAATCCCCTCCCACTAGCAGAAGGTACTCTGAAGCACTTCAGTGCATTGTTCACTCTTTACATTTATCTCTCCAGCTCTGCAGGACTCAGATTGCTGCAAGTATCAGGCAGATCTGTTGTTATGCACGAAGTCATAGGCAAGACTGTTACCATGACACAGGACGTTGTAAATAGCAGATGGTGAGATTGTCACAGAAAAGGAAATGAATTAGCGCAGCCCTTCAGTGCAATCTCCGAACCAAGCATAAAATCCCCGCAGGGTCTAAGGAGTTAGCGCAGTGGCATGCATTATCACAATATTTGACTTGTGCATTAATGATTCTTATTTATCTAGTCAATGCAAACCCAAACAATGCAGATTCTCTAAAGTACACAAATGGGGTGGATACAGAAGCTCTCGGTGGATGAGACCGCCAGCATCCTCCAGGGACTTTCCCTGTCAGGATACATGCTGAAAAACAGCTGATGATTCAAAGAAATGTAGTTATTTTAGAGTGCCAGACAAATATATTCACTGAGCTTTTGTAAGTAAAAGTTATAGTTGAGTTGAGTAAATTTGAACCAACTTACTGAACACAGAACAACAATGATAAAGATGGTGATGAGTTTAGCTGTCCTTAAGCAATACCTAGAAAAACAAATGTAGGTGGTTGTTATATCATCTACCTTACAACAGAAATACAATTATTGTCCCAGAATTTGAAGTACGGCATTACAGTAAAATGTTTTCCATAATTTTCAATATTTAATGTTTCTATATTATTATGTTTAGACTAGAATGCACAATTAATTTTTTTTGATGACACTTCATATGTATGAATTTATTATAAAAGTATTTAAATATAGATTTTCTTTTTTGTTACATTTAATTTATTTATGTGATGGTGAAGCTACATTTTTCACATGATCCTTCAGAAATTATTCTAATATGTTGATTTGCTGCCTAAAATTAAATTTGTGAAAAATAAAATGATCAATAGACTGGACTCTTTTGTTACATCAGAAAACTCTTTAATGTCAATTTTCAGCTGTAGTGTATGTATACTTCACCTGATGGGGGATGACAGTTTGAAGTAATTTTCACATTTCTCCATAGATGTGATGTGGGAGAGACTGGTCACCTCACTGCCCAGCCTACACCTTCTCTCCAATTCAGCAGAGCTGGCCTCCCATGATTCCTCTCCAGACCCCAGGCAGGGCTCATGCAGTGTCATGTAGGTTATACTGCACAAAAAACAGTGTAAAAACCAGTGGGTTATTCACTGTGGTGCTTTTACAAAATCAGCCCAAGAGATTGACATCTGACTCAACCAATGGCGTGAGTTTGGAGCGGGAATATCTGCTCAGTAAAATGAATTAGCTTGGCCTGGAAACCCTGTCACATTTGTTACCACTAGTCTCACAGAACCAAAACACTTTAACTTTAAATTTAGTTGTGAAAATCCAATCCCTCTTGGCTAACTTTTACTATCATCCAAAGTAAAACATCACTTCTGCAGCTACGTAATTGCAGCCACGCAACAGAGATTAAAACCAACTAAAGGTGTTAAAAGCCTGCTACACAGTTCTTTGACAAACTCATGCTAAGAGAGGATACACCTACTGTAAGTTCCTAGACATAACTAGAGGCTTTTGTGTTGATTATAGGGAGCAAGATACATTATTCTGAGCACAATATAATCGCTAGCAACATTAGCATTCAGCTCACTGCCTTACAGAGGCAATGAAAAATGTATTACTGAGGGCAGCAGATAGCAGCCAGCCACTATGCACTATTAGCACTATGACAACAGTTTACTCCATGTAGGACCCTTGATCTCAGAGGGCTGTCATGATAACCAGGGGTCTTCGATGGAGCATCCACAGTAGTACAGTTGTTTGATATTAAACTAGTTTGTGTCCAACTGATAAATAAAACACAATTTTAATTTAACTTCAAATAGATCTAAAATGTGGCGACACATCTTATGTTGTAAATAAAAATATATGTTATAGAAGTTGAAAAATGTTTACATTTCATTTGAATTTTTTTAATTTAATTTAAACATTTTATTTCATTTTTCCTCATAATATCAATAAATTATTTTAGAGTCTGGCAAAACTACAAAAATGTATATTCATTTTAAAAATGCTCATGGGTACTGATTTATCTACAAATGATACTTTTAAAATGAGGCTTCAGATATTGAATGTTTTATTGAGAGGTGGAATTCAAAATAATAAATATCTTATTTTTTTGTTGTTTTAAATTATTTAAACGTTTTTTCTTATTTGTAGTCATTTTAATGATTTTGATGTACCTGATCAAATAGAGTTTCATGAAAATTGGAATATTCAGCATTTAAGAGGACATAATATCCTCCAAACCAAATTAATACAGGTGTAATCCTTTTGACGGTAACTCTTCTTGTTACATAAAATCATTGGCTTTAGAGTTCAGATGGGGATACATGGGTAAATCAAGGACTCATTCTGGGGAAAACAGGAAATGCATAATACAAAATAATACAAAATGACTCTAGCCTTAAAAAAAACGACAAACTACAAGTATTATAGTTGGTCCCTCACATAAAATTATTGATCTGTATACAAAAATACAAACATTTTGTATGTAAAAAATGTGGCTAGCCATAACATGTTCCTCACTGGTTCAGCGAACTGGAACGTGCTCCAGTCTCACATTCAATGTGTTGGAATCATTCCTGATTATTATAGAGGGTGACAACTGAGAGTTCAGCTACTGTACTGCAGGCAGTGTTTGGTTTAATCAAGAAGTACATAGAGGTCAAGACCACTTCAAGATATCAAAATGCCATACATTATGTGAGGAACTCTGTTTGCCATCAACCTGTTAATATATAAAGTAATTGTTGGAAATGAGGGTCACAAAGCCACTTTTTCTCATTACTGGCTGGTAATTACAGACCCCAGGTAATATTCCTACAGCTGTTCTGCAACAGCTTCCTTGACTAAAGTGAAGTCAACAGGTCCTGCAACTCTCAAAGAAACGAATGGTTAATGCTTGAAACAAACAAAAATTATAGTATATTTTGCTTGACAGATATTTAACTAAATACTGTAGAAAGTAATGCCATTAAACTACATTTTTATAGTATGGTATATATAATTTTACCTAAATGCAAATCAAATCTGCTCATAGATGATAACTTGAAAAAGGTTATTATAAAGCAGGAGTATACCACTGTATTTTGCTATTGGTAAATACGTACAATCTATTTTGATGTCAAATAAAATCAAATCAAGAAAAACAAACCTTACCAGAATTGTTCATTGTCAAACAAAAAAGAAAACAACAAAATCAAATCATCAAAAAACATCAAATATGAAACATTGTGAAACCAACAAAAAAAAATATAGGTCTCACCTGTCATTTTGGGGGAACTTGAGAAGGGGTGACCGTTCTGTGTGGTTGGCTTGGTTGGATTTGCCATTGAGGAGGTTTACCATGCTGAAGCTGTGCCTGGGAACAAGGAGAAAATCCGAGCATGATGTCTGTCATAAATAACACCTCAGCCACATTTAGAAATCAATTCTTGGCATCCATTTTTAATGACTCTTCTATAAAAACTGGCATCTGAAATAAAACTAAAAGTCTTTGAGCAGAACTGAAAGTCATTCTTCTTTTTTGGCCTCTGATTAGTCGTGTTTTTATCACTATGAAACATCTAGTGCCAAACAAGGTCTAAGATGCATTATAATAAAATAAAGATTTTCAAACTTTAGTCATCCTTCTGTTCCACCGTCTTGATGATTTAACATCTTGTAATTTGTCAGGGTGGAAGGGCATCAGGTGGTTTACAGAGACATGAACGTGGTATGGTTATGACAGATTCAAGGACAACAGCATCCTGCTTATTCAGGCCTTGAATATGAGAGTAATGTTCTAGTCTTGGTTTCCATGCTATGAAATACAGTGACACAACAAAATAAATCAAGAAATTGCTTTGTGACTTTATCTTGTGCCAGTGAAACAAGGTAAGCAATCAAACAATGTAATGCATGAACCCCCCACAAAAAAGTCAATCCTGCAATCTCATGATTTTAAGATGTTTAGCTTTATCTCATATAACAGATATCCAATCCGAGTATTATTATATAAAGAAATAAGGACTATACTGTACATTTAAATCTAAAATCCTGCCCAGGAAAACAGTTGTTTTTTGTGGCATGTGCCACATTTAAGGTCTTTAACAGGCTTTCCGTGGCAGTACAGCAGGGTGTCAAACTTTTTGTCAAACCACTGAGATAGTAAAAAAATTATTTAATACCACCTGCAAATTTAAACTATTATTTCAATAATTTAAGAACACTTTTGCAGGTCCTATGATGCTGGTTAATTGTCATATGACATATGTCAAATAAACATAAAAATCTTTGTAGGTGTTTATATACATAGACTTGCATGATGGCAAAAACATCAAAATTATTTTGTTAATGTATTTCATCTCATATAAAAAAGCTATATCTTAATTTATCTTAAATGTATATCTTAAATGTAAAATATATAATGATTTCATTTTTATTTAAATTATTTCTGCAGCACAATTGGGTTATTTTAATTTACATTTGATTTATTTCATTGTTAGCTTTTCATTAACTTATGAACCCCCTGCAGTTTCCTTGTGAAGCCCCTAATTATTTTAATGACTTTGTAATGCGGGTCATGCGGGACATCGACATCACCCGCCTCCGCAGGTTTCTTTTTTGTGAAAAAGAAGGACGGAACCCTCAGGCCCTGCATAGATTACAGAAGTCTCAACGAAATTACAGTCAAGTACCGCTACCCGCTGCCCTTGGTTCCCCCGGCGCTGGAGGCATTGCGTCAGGCCAGGTTTTTCACCAAGCTGGACTTACGGAGCGCATACAATTTGATCCGTATCACGGAGGGGGATGAGTGGAAGACCACATTTTCAACAACGTCAGGGCACTACGAGTACCTGGTGATGCCCTCTGGACTTTCAAATAGCCCCTCTGTGTTCCAGGCCTTCGTCAATGACGTCTTTCGCGACCTTCTCAACCAGTACCTCATTGTTTATATCGACGACATCCTTGTCTATTCCAACGACTACGCCTCTCATGTGCATCATGTTCGGACCGTCCTGAAGCACCTCATCGCCCACCAACTGTACGCAAAGCTGTCAAAGTGTGAATTCCACCAGGACAAGGTCGCCTTTCTGGGCTACGTGATTAGCCATGAGGGTGTGGCCATGGATGACACTAAGGGGGACACTTCAGTGGTCCTCCGAGGCGCTGGCGGCCTTTCAAGAATTAAAGAGCCGCTTCACCTCCGCACCCATCCTGAAGCATCTTGATCCCGATAAGGAGTTTGTCATGGAGGTGGACGCCTCGAGCAACGGGCTGGGGGCCATCTTGTCCCAACGCCATGGAGAGAACCCCAAGCTATTCCCCTGTGCTTTCTACTCGCGGAAGCTCACCTCAGCCGAACGTAATTATGATGTGGGCGACCGCAAGCTTCTGGCCCTCAAGGCAGCTCTAGAAGAGTGGCGGCACTGGTTGGAGGGGGCCAAGGTACCGTTCCTCGTTCTGACAGACCACAGGAACTTGGATTACCTCCGTCGTTTTCGTTTTGTTTGCTATTGTTTTGTCTGCCTGTTTGTTTGTTCCATCTGTCTTGTTTGCTAATAAACCAGTGCAAATGGATCCGAAGGATTCTGCCTCATCCTTACAGAAGCACTGTGCTCATTCACTAAATGCACAGATAAATAGATGAGTTTTTAATCTAGATTTAAGCGTAGCTACTGTTTTAGAACATTTGATCTCTTCTGGAAGCTGGTTCCAACTGCGTGCAGCAAAATAGCTAATTTAAACTATTAAAAAGCCAGTAGCATTGCTATTCTCTAAACTTTATCCTCTAAACTTCCATAGACGAGGACATCTTTATTAACTGAAGCCATAAAGCAAATAGAAAAAAAAATAAATCAATAGAAGTCTCCAGAAGAAGAGGGTTGGTTGAGGCAGTGTGGATATTTTTTCGGCCTGTGTGAGTAGAACAGATGGAAATCCTGAGAACTCTGTGGGCTAATTACTGGAGCCTCTTCAGTAATCTAATAATTGTGAAAAATTCTCTGTTTGTCATAATTAATGACAGTTTAAATGGGTAAAGTCCCTCTTATCTCTTGAACTGGCTTTTAGGTTTTGTGTTATTTGTATTTGAGTTATGGAGAGCCTTTTGCAGAATTCCAGAAGAGATCAATGCTGCTCAGCACAGGCCAGACTATAGAGTCAACGCAAGTCCAATTCTAACACATTGGGCAAATCCCAAACCTCAGCTGCTTAGCATTACAGAGGACTCAAACAACTCACCCACCCCTACCGATGCTCACTGCAAACAGCTGTGATGGGGAGTGTGTGTGTGTGTGTGTGAGTATGTCTGTGGGCTCCAGACAAGACATAATAGCCATGCCCTCCAGGATATATCCTGGTGTTGAGTTTGGGCAAAAGGGAGATTAGACAGGATATTTCAAGGCCTCTAATCCCTCTCCCTGCAGTTACACAACGGAGAGGAGATTTAAAATGTTAGCTCACAGAATGCGGGATTTATAAATGAAGCAAAGCCTTCTCTTAGTGTGCCTGAATCCAAGTGTGTGAGGTCCAGATGAGAATGAAACCAAAGAGGGGGGAGGACATAACCCAGTGGAACACCTACCATGCTCTGAGATCCAGTCTAGAATACCTAATAGAATAGAATAGTCTAATTGAACGCTATACATACTCAATTTATTTTCATGAACAATATGACGAAAACTGCTCCATTCTAATAATATTATGCTGTGAAAATAATAATTGGATGCATATATATATATATATATATATATATATATAAAAACACAATACTGTATACATCTATGTGTGCTTTTAAAAGTACTTTTTGTCAAATATGTTTTGCCGAACATAAGATACTTTCAAACCCTTGAAAATTTAACTGAGACCAATCTTTTAAATAAGAATATGTATGCAAATCCAGTAGGACAGAAAGATAAACAAACAACTACAGAAATGTATGTATGTTTTACATGTGATGTGATCAGCTGATTTCATTGAGAGTGGTTATCATTAAAGAATTCCTGTAGGAGAGAGCAGTCACAAGAGCGGAAGCAGACCACAACTCATGCATGACTAACAATTAATCACGTGATAGCTGATCTAAAACTGTACTGTCTAATCCGAAAAGTGTCACAACCACAAGCTTGAGATTAACTCTACAGTATCATCTCACACACACATTTTTTCTCTCACAAAGACACAGATTTAACGTTACTAAAGTAATGTGACTACACACGTGAGCGCCAATCCCCTTTAGAGTCGATTAGCAGCTGTTTCACACAGAAAAGCTCTCACTAAGGGTTCTGGAGACCTTATCTGCCAAATGTGGTCTGCTGAATGTCAGCCATATTAGTGGAAAAGTTACTTTTCTTTCCTTTCTAAACATCTCAAAGGTGATGCGTGTTAGTGTATAGAGTGTATGGAGTGTAAACACTGTGGCACTACCAAAACTATTGTTCTGTTCGTTTGTGATCAAACGTCTGGTTGAATGAGTTTGGGATGAGACAACCTGTTTGTCCAAATCTTTGAAATATGTTGCATTCAAATCCTCCAGGAAATTTGGGAAGCCATGATTATGATGTTAGGTTACGTTGGTTGGAGAAAGACAGCGACATTTTCAGGGTTATTAACTAAAACTAAACTAAAACCACTAAAAAAAAAATATATAATAAAAAACATTACCTGAAATAAAATAACATCTTAAAAATTCATTTCAACCAATATTTCTTATTCTAGTTTAACTTGATGTACTAAAATAAAAAAGTTAAAAAACTTCCAAAACCAAAAATGACTAAAAAAAAAAACTACTTTAATGTTACATTTCAATAATGGTAAATTAACAGTTATATTTATAAAAAAGATTATTAATTATTATTATTAAAGATTAATTAATTATTAATTCATTTTATGGACAAAAACATTCCTAAAAGAAGAAATGTCAGTAATGTAAGTTTGGAGCCCAATAATAATTAGTACGATGATGGATGAATTTTGAATTTTAATTTGCAATATCCCTTTAACAGAATTGCTTCTTGATTAACTATTTGACTGTCCTACCTATCGTCTTGATGGACATTAGTGTAGATTATGCAGTGTCCCGAGGGCATGGCTGCAGCCTGCAGCAATTTCTGTGTCTCTCTCTTCCCAGAGAATCCCTCCAGCAGACGAAGCTCATCAAAGTTCCCAGCCACAGTGTCAGACTTTCTGCAGCCGACCCTGCTGGAGTGACCCTGGCCTCCAGTTTGAGACATCTCCACCTCAATATTACTCTTATTCTCCAGGTACATCTTTACTCAGGCACACTGGACACCAACTGGAGGAGAAGTGGAACACTCGGGTCAAATGATCTTTTAATACAGCACAGATTTCATATTTATGGTAACTAGCATCAGACAGGTTCTTTTGAGAGTTACATTTTCCAGTTTAAAATGAGTTCAGTAAGCCATACACAGAACAGTGATGTATAGACAGAAATAATTAAAGATACAGAGCTGCACTGCATATGATTTTCTTCCATAAGGATGCACCTGCCCCCTCTAGTGCTTCACAAGCATATAGCAAATACAGTCAAATAACACCCATATTGTTTTCCATCAAGACCTATTATAATTAGACTTCAGATATATGAAATGGTAAATATTAATGCCCCAAGCACTTTTGTCAACCTGCTTTAAGTGTATGATCACATATTATAGTCCCAATCCCTTCAAATTCTCAGGCACTTAAGGAAAAACAGGCACTTAAAAAGTGTTGAGCATCCTAATTAAGAACTAACTTCACCCTTTTGACCCTGGCATTACGTTTCTACACACCCTCCTTTACACAGAGACCTACATAGACCTCCATGAACTCACAGCTGTAGATAGTCTGTGTGTGTGTGTTTTGTGCAGAAGAACATTATGAAAAAAGGTTTACTAAAGGTTTACTTGCTTTTATTTACATATGCACAGCTGTAAAAACAAAAATTAGCTAATTTGAAATCTAAAATACTACATAACTAGTACTAAAACAGCACTGGCCTACCTAAAATCTAAAATACTAAAATAGAAATCAGATAACACTGCATATTATTAATAACTATTACATAGTTATTTAAAACCATCCTAAAGTCAAAATAGTTAAATGTGTTAAGACATTAAGCATACAGAATTTTAAAAAAAGCAATAAAAATCTGTTTTTCTATTCAATTTTGAAATCCCTAACCTGACTGCGAAATGGTTTTAGCTTTACACATTCTAGGTTTTATTAAACAGCTCCCCCTAGTGGAATCTATGAAAAAAATCAAGGCGGGACTACAAAAACACCTCCTATTTTACTAGCAGACTGCTTCATAAAAGAAACGTATTTCCACATAACAGAGTACGACATCACTTCACTGACAGCCAATGAGATTTTTGGGGCTATTTCTGTCTACAGGTATATTCTTGCTTTGAATTGATTGTATATAAAAGAGAGAGCCATTATGTCATTGAGACCACCGCCTATTGTTTGTAGCCCTTAATAACCACAGGAGTGAGGAAAAAACACCCAAAAACACCAGAGGTGGCATGACTAATCAATGAGACGCCAAACAATAATGCTTCAGGAATTATAAACCTCGTTCTAGAGTGTCCAGAGTAATTAGATTAGGACTAGAGGTCACTTTTTCTCAAACTGCGCTACATTTTAGACACAGAGGAGTGTCATTGTGTTGAAAGCTCAAGGTCTTTCTGAATAGATGCTTGGACATATCAATGACCTGTGACCAATTACTAGTGACCGGTGCTTGTTTTATTTCCGCTGCTCAATGTTGCCGAATCAAACAAACTCTATTGTGCCAGTGCTCAATACAAAGTGCTCACTGTCAGTGTGTTAAAACAGTCTGCAGAAACATGTCATTTGCTGTAGCAAAGGAGTGTCACAATGTAAATATTTCTCTTTCTAGCCCTGTCCAAGTTAGCCCTGACTCAAATATGGATGGAGGGCTGTACTGTACGTCTCAGGGTGGGATTAATTTTTACTAGTACTTTAGTCATTCTGTAAATATTTGCAGCTTAGAAACAGAGAGAGAGAGACACTGAGGAAGAGAGGGAGATGGCATGGTCATAAAAAATAACATAAAAAAATTGAATATAAGCAATTATATTTAATATATTTTAATAACTCAGTTTGTAAAGAATAAAAACAATTCTATTCACTAATTAAATGTTTACACTGTTTAATTTAAAGAGAATTTAAAGAGTTTAATTTATAGAAACTCTATAATTATTTGCAGATTGAAATATGTATATATATATATATATATATATATATATATATTGTGTGTGTGTACATGAAACTGTGCTTCAGAGCAAAAAGCTAAAGGTTTTTCCCTTTACCTCTGAATCAGAGAAATACTAATCCATAAAGGATCTTAACACACACAAAGCTGTCACACATTCTCCAGATATAACTGTACATTCCTCTTTGCTCCTTCTCTCCTCTCTCCCAGTGTGGGAAGAAAACAAATTTAATTGAAAAATGCATTTTGTACAAATAACGCATGTGAAAATGAGACCATTTCAAATCAAATGTTTTTTGTTTTTTTTGCTTTTTTCTTTCCAAAAGGCAAAGTGCATCCCACATTTACTTAATAAATAATAAGTAGACATGGTTTAAATAAAACAGACAAATTATATTCAATATTCAAATTGCATTTAAAGTCAATCAGCTCAAATATACTGCACAGTATATGCAAATTATAACTGAATTCACTTTACTATTGCAGTTTAGTAGCCAGATGATCCCCTTTTTATGCCTTTTTTCACTTGTATTAAAAACATAGGGAAATATCTTAACTTACAGTAACTTCTACTTTTACCATTTTCTTTCTTTTCTTTTTTTTTTTTTACCTGAACTCCTTACTTGCCAAAGCAGAGATGGAAACGTTGACGTGGGCAAGATGACAATGATGATGATAATGATGAAGATGATTATGATGATGAAGATATTATAATATCAAAACAAAAATGTAAAAAAGTTAAAAAAAAAAAAGAAATCCAGCAGGTCTGAATGGGTTTGGACGAGTGCAGGTTCATGAGCTCAGGAGCAGGAGGAAGATGCTCAGTCTTAAATGGAAGTTGTAGATTTCTTCTAGGAGATGGAGGGAGGGACCCACAGCAAACGCTGCACACAGACAGGAGAGAGTGAATTAACAGCCCTCCCTCCTTGCTCTTCTCTCAGATCCTCAGATAGCTTGTGGAAGTGAACACTCATTAAGACTGCTAGTGTTTAAGGCATGCCCGATTTCTCCCAAATGCCTGAAGACACCAGCCCCTTTTCAGAACAAAACAATACACACAAAGAAGAAACGATTGTTTCTTGCACACACACAAGTATTACTCACTAGCAAATTACTATGTATGACGTTGTTGCTTAAAGCTTTTCCTACTTACAAGAGCTAAAGGAATCTCACTGCCCTACTTTGCCCTACCGTCTTACTAACTTTTTGCAAAGAGCAGTCAAACAAAAACAAAACAAACAAAAAAAATCCATATCCAAATTATGTGCTCTTAACATTAATATTACAGCTCCATTAATATACTGTATTTTATCAGTTGACTTATTTGCAGCTGCTGTTATTTTGCCAATTTAAACACAGTTTAAGAGAATCATCAGAGACAAGGTTGACACAAAAAACAGTAACTTGAAAGACAATATGAGCTTTAATGAGCAATATACATATTTTGAGAATAGGCTATAAAAGAATTTAAATGTAAAAAAAAAAAAAAATCTGAATTTAAAGAACAGGTAATGTGGTTTAAAGTGTCAGAATATGCATTCAGTATTATAATTATTCTGCAATGACTTCGATGTGGTTTGTTTGAATCAATTCCCTTCCATAACCCAACTCTGCTCTGATTGGTCAGTTGGCCAAGTCTGTTTTGATTGGTCGCCACAAATACATTTTTCACTTGGCTCTGACATAGTTGAATAAAAAATATTAGCACTGCACAATTCAAAATGCTTATATCACTGTATTTCTGAAGGAAACTGACTGTCTTCAGGAAATTTTGGATGTCATTTTCATTTAATCTTTTATGTAATGGCTGATAATCATCGTGCAAGTCTGTGGTAGACACTGCAGTCACAGGTAATATGACGAGCGCACAACAAAAGGTTCTCATTGTACTACGGAGGAAAAAAATCGAGGTGGGTAAAAAAAAAATCAAGGTGGAAAGATTGCGTTCTCTCGCAAAACGTTGTGTTCTCTGGAATAACCTATTGAGTTCAGATAAACACTTTCTGTTTACTTTAAGCTTCCAGTGTATTAGACAGCTCTGTAATGGAGCAGTTCTACGTCATTAGAGGCGGTGCTGCTGCGACCGAAAGCGAGAGCGATCCTAACGCGCATATGGAACCCAGGCCCGACGTGCCCCCGTATATATTTATATATATATATATATATAAATATCATTGCAAATTTATGTTTTTTTTCTGGCTACTTTTCATTTAATATTTATATACATGCATATACATTTATATATATGGGAGTCAGTCAAAGTCATTGTCACTTTAGGCTCCTTGAGCTGCAGTCTCCTCAGCTTCAGCCATAGCCTGACAAAACTAAACTCTATCCGCTATCTATGAGCTATCCGGTGCCACCGGCTCATCAGCGAGTGCGATGTAAGGCGTTAATACATTTAACAACTCTCTGACCTATGAGAGTTACTATGGCTTGTGCTTGCTGGCTGCTGTATCC
>JAUYWG010000039.1:12858860-12873289 GCA_034779775.1 Enteromius afrohamiltoni | reverse complement strand
TATATGTATGTATATGTGTGTATATATATATATATATATATATATATATATAAAAATTGTAAAAACACAAAAATAAATACATTATTCTAAGCAAAATATTACATTTGAACTTTTGGCTGTGAGATCAAATTAGAGTTGAATGCAAATCTCAAACTACATGTGTAGTTTAAACAGGGTACCTGTATCCTGTTGAGCTCCACCACTGGCCCATGTTGTCTGTCTCTAACCATAGTGGCTTGAACCACTTTACGGAATGCTGCCTCCTGGAGATATTGAAAACAAATATTAATAAATATAATTAGGACTTGCAAAAACTCATACTCAAGTACTACCCACAAAAATATTCGTACCTTGCCCTGCGAAATAAGGATTCCACGCAGTGTGTCGAAGCCAACAGAGACACCATGTCCAGTTTCACCCAGTCGTCCTTCTAGGTCAAACATTGGGATACAGGGGCAGAAGAGCTCAGAGATGTGGTGCAGCAGCAGTAATCGATTCCTCAGGCCTATGATGGCAATCTCCTGCAGGTGGTTATACTCCATAGGAACCTACAGACATACCATATTTAACATACTTATAAAGCTTAACTGTTAAATATTTAGTTCTATGACTTAATAGTTCCATGTGATTTAGCTATATTCGGAGGTACCGTACCTGAGCAGGCAGTTTTCCAGCATTGGTAGGTTTACTAGTGGACCAAGCAAGTGTGTGTGCTGAACCACAAGCCACGCGGTTGATCTTCTTGCCCTGCAGTGCTGCCACCAGCCTGGGCCTCTGTATAGCATTAGTTGTCCCATCACCGAGCTGACCCTCATCATTGTCACCCCATGTGTACACTTCACCTGTGTGTTTAAATTCATGTCTTTAACAAATACAAATAGGTATACAGCAGTGTCGATTTCTTTAAGACTGCAAGCCCAGCTTCCCCTTTAATGTCACAAAATTAATGGTCAAATTATGTACTATTGTATTAACATTTTATTGACTAAAAAACGTTAATCTCAAAGACGAGTTCGTTCAGAATCAGTTAGATATAGCAGGTCGGCTGACTTGATTTTCTTCTCATACATTCCCGTAGCGTCACAGTGCATTTCCCCGTTGAAGCCCAGCGTCCATTGACTTCAATGCGGCTGCTTTGAACGTTTTTTTTCAGTGCTTTGAAACTAGACAGTCATTGGATAAACGCTGCGATTATGTCCCGCCCACGGGCGCTCAGCGTCTCTGGGGGTGAATGAGGAGCAAATGAGGAGTGGGCTGGCCTGGACTTCGAGCTTCTGCATGATGATTGGAGGGTCTGTTGAAAGATTGCATCTCCTGACTGACAGCGATTTTGTACTATAAGGAATCACTGAAGCTATTCGTGCTCAGTCCCATCGCGGATTTCTCAAGTTCAGTCGAAATAAAAACTGCTGCAAAACCTACTTTTAAATAAATAGACAATTTTATGATGCAGGTCGAAAATGAGCTTCCCCTATTTGATAGACCAGTAGCCGCCACTGGTATACAGCCTATGCTAAACAAAATAAATATATTTTATATAACATGCTACTTGATGACCTACCATCCTCAGTGCAGCATACACAGTGGAGAGAACCGGTTGCTATGGCTATGACCTTCTTGCCTTGCAAACCCTGGACCTGCCGGGGTCTGCGAACATGATCATCTGAGCCATGTCCCAGTCTGTGGTAGTCACCTTTCCCCCTGAAACAAACACAAATGTAACATATCTACATGTGTTCTCACTAAATAAAACATCAGTTTACATGCCACTGCATTGTGGGATTGATTACCAGGTGTAAACTGCTCCAGACTTGGTGAGAGCCACAGAGAACTGAGAGCCACATTCCACTTTCACAACACCCAATCCAGTTAATGAGTCAATCTAAGCAGAGAAAGAGACAATGTGAGATATGAAGATTCATAGAAGTGTTATTAATTAAAATGCCTTTGGTGCTTCACACCAGCAGTCCTACCTTCATAGGCACTTTACATCCATCACTTCCTCCTCGGCCCAGTTTGCCATAGTCTCCATCCCCCCATGACCACACCATGTCATCATCAGTCAGACACAGGGTCTGGGCGTCCCCACTGCCACATGCAACGTCTATCACCCGGTGACCCTGCAGTGCCTCCACCTATAAACACAGGCAAATTACAGAATATAAAGTGTTAGAGAGTAGAGATGCTACAAACCACAAAACACCAAACTTACCAGCCACTTAAAAAAAAAAAATACAGTTTCCAAAAATAAAAATTAATAAATAAAATACTACCACTGAGCAATTTTAGAAAATCTGTTTGGCTAGTTTACAATTATTTATTATAACAGTAATAAAAAATAATCTATTATATTAAAATAATTAAAATGTAATTATTAATAACATTATTATTATTATCATTATTGATATTAACTGTACTGATTATAAATTATTATTATTGTTATTTTTATAGATCTGCTACACTTCTGCTGCAGAGCAAGTACAGAGACTTCAACAATATATCCACAAAATGCTGCTGTTAGCATGTAAAGAACATTACTGCTGCACGTATAACAGATATACAGGTGGAGCTGGGGAGGTGGAGGGTTTCTGAATTGCGCTGCTGAAGGACAGACAGTTAAATATTGGAGCTTATTGATCAGACTGTGCCATTTAGAATATTTTATATATAATTAATTAATATATAATTAATATATATAATATAACATATAACATTTAATATAATATTTTAATTATAGATTTTACCTAAGCTTTTTAATTTATCAAGAACTGTTTAACAGTGTAATATAAAAATTATCCATGACATAAAAAAATATATATTATATTGCAACTCTAAACGTTATTTAGTAATGCACATTTCATTAAAAAATGTCATGCATCATGGTTTTGTTTTAGAAAAATTAGTTCTATACAATGAAAATTTGTTTTTGTTTTTTTATTGACAATCTCTTTGTTTTAGTGACAGATTAATATGCATAACATGTAATAAACGTACCAGTTTTGGTTTAAGCTGGTCCTCACTGTCTCCATGACCCAGGCGACCATAACGACCTTTGCCCCATGTGTAGAGCTCTCCACTAGCTGTAATGCAGGCACTATGGGCCCCACCGGCTGCAATGTCCACCACTTCCACCCCTCTAAGAGACTCAATCACGCGTGGACGGTCACATGGGCTGGGAAAAAGATTGCACTACCAGTCACACATACTGTACCTCTTAGTATAAGCTGCTAGACTGAATCAGTGATAATCTAGTGCACATATTGGAGTGGGAACTACATGAAGTACTGTGGTACGATCCAGTCATGTTATCAGGCAGTAATATGATGGTATTCTGTCATATCCCACAGTACAATATTCAGACTTTATATGGTACTAAAAGACACTAAAACAATCCTATGGAACCATGTCCAAAATGTACTTTTCTGTACACCCCATCTGTAAAAATGGGAAAAGGTTAAATACTGAAAGTTAAGTATGCAGAAGGTCACTACATGATGAACCATGTGAACAATGTGGAAGGCCAGCAGTAGTAACCACAGTATGGGGCTGACCTTCTGTTTCCATGTCCCAGTTTTCCATCTTCAGCCTCTCCCCAGGAGTACAGTTCTCCTTCAGAGGAGAGAGCCAAGCAGTGCTTTCCGCCAGAGTTTACAGCCACCTTCCGGATGAAAACATGTTGGATTGACTCCAGCAGGGTCGGAGTGGAGACAGACTCTGTGCCTCCTATTCCTAGTCGACCACCGGCACCATATCCTGTAGCATACAGCTGTGGACAAAGACAAGTTACTAAGGACAATATTCAGCTGATGAAGATATCAGAACAACTGCTAAATATATACATAGGTCTGTACTTAAAAAAAAATAAAAAATTAAAATGACATTTGTATTGAAGGTTTCGAAGGAACTTTTGGTGGCTTGGAATTTTTAAACATTTTTAAAATGTGAAAAGCCTTACTTTCCCATCAGCAGTTACAGCGAACAGGGTCTGCTCTCCACCGATCAGCTGAACAGGTCGCAATGTGGCTAGAGCTTCTGTTGGTGTGGGAACCTTGACTTTTGCTCCTTCAATACCACCTAACTGACCCCGGTGATTATGTCCCCAACCATAGATGGTCCCACTGCCGCCTGCTGAGAGTGTCCAATCATCTGGCCGTCTAGCGAACAGCAAATGATAAATGTTTAGAATAAAATTCCATCCAGGTTGTTTAGCTAATGAAGCTAGTGCTTCACTAGCTAAACAACAATAGACTCAGATTTGTTAGATTATTTACCTGTTCATCCACTGAACTAACTGCTCATCCTGCTCTCTCTTAAACAGATCATGACTCTCATGGAGTGTGTTCATGTTCTCATGGTCTGCCATGAGCTCACGGATTTTCTTTGCCACCTAGTGGAAAAAATTCAAAAAATGAATAGAACATAAATATAACAGCTCTCCATTAAGTAAGAGATTCTCTTATTTCCGACCAATATTAGAAAGCCCTACCTCATCCAGGAAAGGGCGGGGCAAAGGAGTCCTCTTGTCCAGAGCCACTAACACTCTGGATGCTGTACAATAGCGGCGGAACCAGGCCCATTTGTGTGTCTCAGCACAGCATGGAAGAGTATCCAACTCCAAATCACACGCAAGTGCCACCAACACCTACACAGGACAAGAACTATATATTTTTTGGGGGGTTGGGGGATTCATGTGGCACATGTCCAGTTGTTATTGAGACAAACATACCTTGAAGAAAGGACTGTGGAGCAGCTGTTTGCCACCTCTGACTATGGGTTCCTCATACTCATACTGTCTCTGTAAAGCCTCAGGAAGTCCTTTCACCAGAGCGGCTAGAGCACTTCCTGTAAAACTCTGCAAAACATTCAATACAAGTTAAGGTAATTATGCAGTAAATACATAGATTAATTAAATTATAAAGAGTATTTTCTAACCATAGAGCGAGCCTCTCCTTCACTGTCTCCCAAGAGGCGGTTGATGTTTATGGATTGGCCATATTCAGTGGTTAGGAGCTTGCGTAGCCTCTGCAGAGCCCACATACGATGACCAGCCGCTGAATGAGCACAGAGACAAATACAGCAAGATATTGATTAGAAAAATGTACATTTGATATTAAAACTCAGATTTCATGCATTTCACAATTTCGCTAAAACCCTTACACAGTTCACTTATGTCCAAAACTTAAAATTATAATAATTTAAATGAACATAACTGTATTGATTATAAATATCAATACAAGTACTATCTAAATTATTCTATTATACTATATTATATTACAATACAATGGTTCTTCTCTTACCCAAAGCACTAAGCTGGGCACAAGCAGCAAGTGAGGCTGCCAACCTTGGCACAATGCTGCGGTTTGAAGCAAAGCTGAGGCGAAAGTCTAGCAGACATGTTACTAGATCCATCGAAGGGCAGGACAGAATGCAACGGTCTGACAGGAGGTCTTTAGGACCTGCAGGTGATTCAATAAAAAGGTCAAGCACTTTAGAATATCATGTTACGTATAAAGTATGTATAATGAAGTGATTTCATATTAAACTGATGTACCAGCAGCAGGCATGATGGGATAGACAGTGAAGCGCCAGCCCCAGCCGTTAACAGAGCCATCGCTGGTGAACTTCCATTTCAGCTCATCTCCTGGAATCCTCAATTCACTAGACCAATCAGACCACTCACGACCTAAAGGGGTGGGAACAAGTAAGATCATGTGGCCAATGATCAAAAAACTTTTCGAATAGTGTTAAAAAAGGAAAAGGAATGTGACCTGATCGAACGGACACAATCCTATTGGCTCCATCCATGATGGTTAGAGGGTCATGTCTCCTTTCTGTTGAACACTGACGATCAAACTCTACCCTCAACCCTTCAGCACCTATAATAACCACATGCAAGATCAAATTTTAATGTCTTCAAATCTGCTCACTTTTAAATCATAGAGCTTCATGAAGCATCTACAGTACAGTTCAAAAATGAAATTAATACTTTTCTTCGATGAGCATGTGTCAAACTAAAACAAAACATTTACATTATTTTAGAAAAATGTAAAATGGTTACTAGTTAACAAAAAATCCTGAAACATGCATCATGGTTTCTACAAAACCATTCAGCAGCACAACTGTTTTTAACTGATAAAAATAGAAAGGTTACTAGAAATCAAGCTGAAGGGGATCACGGATCATGAAAATAAAGACTTAAAGTAACGCCAGGTACAATTTCAGCATACCGTTCCAGGAATAATGTAGGGGGAAAATATATATTTCACAATAATACTGTTCAAATAAATCCAGCACTGGTTAATTTTAATCAGTAAAATAAAACATTTATACATTGTGAACAAAATATGAGTCGTAAAAATGCTTGGAAATAAGGATGCTTCGGCAAGCTCCAGCAATGTGGTTGTTATGGCTGCTGTGATGCTGAATAAACAGAAAAACACAAGGTGACCTGGTATTTTCACAGTTCCGCTGGTGGAAGTGTCATCAGTGTATGGGTGACTGCTCTCCACCACCACAGGCTGCGATGACAGCCGTCCGCTTTGAGAGTCAGTGGCTACGTCCTCCAACTCAGTCACACACAACTCCAGCAGCATATCTGCCACCTGTGTGCCAACAAACACATTTATATAAGATAAAATGATACCATTTTAGTTAAAAAAAACGAGTTGAGTTAGTGCAATGAGTTAGTAAAGAGGTTGTTTTTTTACCTGTGGGAAGGCTGCACCCAAGCCAGACAGCATAGCAGACAGCACTTCCTTGCCTTTATCGCCTGAGCGCAAAGACACAGCCAGTTTTAACAGGTCTACCAACACACGTGTGTCATCAGGAACCAGCAGACTGGTGAACTCATCCAGATACTGTGGCTCTGGGCCCACCGCTTTACTCTGGTTCTCAGTGTCCTATTCCAATAAATCAAACCAGGCCACGGTAAATATCACTTCAGCTTATACAAGGGATTGAAGAAAAGTCAACATACAAATGTAATCCTTTTTAAATAGATTTAAAACGCATGCATTTAATTTTAATGATCTGGAACAAACATCTCCAAAGTATGATTAACAGGAATATTTCTATGACCCGAAGGCTAGAATTCACTTGGGCCATTCTGTTATTTTTCCTTTATAATGCACAGTCAAAGAACCATAACATAAATTAAAAATACATAAAAGCTAGTTTAGTAAGGCAGTCCCTTCTAGCAAAAAAAACAAGAAAAATAATAAGTTGAGACATGAATCCATGATTATAGTATGTTAAAGCAAAAAACTTTTTTTACGTTTTACAAAACAAAAATGTAAAACTCTGATGCCACCGTGAAGAAACAAAAAAATATTTACAATATTTTTTAAATGATTACAAATAAAACCTAAAAATAAAATAAACTGATTAATAAAAATCAATAAATAATTAATAGTTTAGCTTGATTAAACTAATGAATGAAACAAAGTGTGACTGACCTCTTTGGTTTTGGTCATGGTCTCAGCAATGATGCTGGCAGCACCAGGGTCATCGGTGACTGGGATGAAGGGCCGGGATGAAGCAGAGGCAGCAGAAGGGGTCACAGCTGAAGAAGGGGTAGTGGCATCCTCAGATGTTGTCACCTAGACCACACAATAACATATGACAGAAAAAGGCAAATGGTGCAGAAAACTGACTACTGAAAACAAACGCCAAAAAGTACAATAAATGTGAAGGCGGTACTCCTCACCTCTCCTCGTTTACTGTCCATCCAGGGGTGTGGACTGACCCTCTCTTCTGTTTCTGAGGGCAGGGCTGGACCCTCAGCCTCACAGGGGCTGGAGGCTGATGAACAATCTGAAGGGGGCACTGGAGAGCTGGAGGGACACTCCAGAGGCATCATAGAGGCAGGCATCAATGCTCCCACCACTGCATCCCTGTGTGTGAAACGAGTGTAATTAAGTGATGCTCAAGCATTTATTTTATTTTATGGAGCAGAAAACAATTAATCAATCTGGAACGAAGGTCATACCTGGCATACATGATCTGCAGGGCAGAGAGCACATGGGACAGGGCCTGCTGTTTGGCCAAATTACCATCCAGAGAAAGCAAGATCTTTGCCAGAGATGGCCTGTTGGGCTTCACACTGCTGACGCCATTCAGCTTATTACTTAGTAAAGATGGGTCACTGTCTGATGGTACACCTATAAAGAAACACCAGCAAGATTTTAACTGTAAGCAACAGGCATACAACAACAAAAGAAATGGAGACTGGGTGGAAATTACCAAGGTAAGAGGCTCCCAGAGAGTCTCGAGCAGTCTGGAACAGGACAGGCTCATGGACAGAGGGTGTGGTGACATCTACGGTGGTCCAGGCCACGCTGTGAGAGGAACCACAGGCCACTCGAGTAATCTTCTGCCCCTCTAGACCCTGCACCAGTGTTGGCTTTCTGTTGACTGTGGTTGTTCCGTTCCCCTGCTGCCCATGGTCATTATCCCCCCATGCGTACACCTACCCAAAACAATACTTCACATTACACCAACACTAAACTTTTCATCAACAAAAGGTGAGTGGTTTTAACCATGCACCATGAGCTGTTTAAACTTCACAAAAAATAAAGTAGGAGGAAATAGCAGTTGTCCCACTTCTATCTCATCAAGCCGCTAAATGTGTAAAAAAAAAAAACAATCCTGTAGCGCACCTGTCCAGTGTCTGTGACAGCCAGGCAGTGCAGGGCCCCTACAGCCACATGAACTATCTTCTTCCCTCTCAGTCCTTCAACCATCTGGGGTTTGCGCACATGAACGTCTGTGCCATGACCCAGTCGGAAGTAATCCCCCTTACCCCTGCACAGTGAAATACCAGCAAGTTAAAAAGCTTCACTGATTACAGAAGCATTTTTAAGACTCAATCATGAATTGTATTGTAATGAAATTATAATAAATAAATAAAAATCTCGTAATATGCATACCAGGTCCAGACAACTCCAGATTTAGTGAGGGCAAGGGAAAATTGAGCTCCACATTCAATCTGACACACCCCCTGCCCATTCAATCGTTCTATGTTTTGAGGAATGTTACAGCCTTCACTTCCACCACGGCCCAGCTTTCCAAAGTCTCCATCTCCCCATGAGAACACCAGTCCTAAAGAACATAAAAACAAACACTCATACGCCTGTAACAACAAAACAGATCTAAAAAAAACAAACACCAAACAAAACTAAAAATCTATATATTTTCTAAGTCAATCTAAACTAAGCCAAGTTGAATAAAACTAATAAAAACAAAACCAAACAGAACTAACCAAATATATAAAAAACAAAAAAAAAAACAAAGACTAAAAAGCAAGCCAAGCAAGGCTAAATGAAACAAAACCAAAAACTAAAATAAACTAGACGTATATGGATAAACCAAATAAAACTAAAACCCAGGTAGAACAAAGCAGAACCAAACAAAACCAAATCAAATGCAACTAAAAACCAAAGCAAACAAAACTAGCCAAAACCAAAAAGAAAATAAACAGAGCAAGCAAAGCAAAACCAAAACACATAACAAATTAAAACCACTAAACAAAAAGCAGTATTATACCTTCATCTGTAAGGGCAAGGGTCTGGGCATCTCGACTTCCACAAGCCACCTGGACAACACGATGACCTAAAAGCACCTTGACCTGCAAACCACACACAGACAAGTTTGATCCAGCGCAATGAGGGATAGATGGAGCAGCTACTGAATTTGAACTGAACAATGAAAATAAGCAAGTTTAACCTCATAGGGATTCCTCTGAAAAAAAAAATATATATGGCAACCCTGCAGTTTAGCTCTGAGTTTAATGATATAATGCAAGTAAATTAAATACCAGTTTGGGTCTGAGCTGAGTAGTGTTGTCTCCGTGGCCCAGACGGCCATATTCACCCAAACCCCAGCTGTACAGTTCTCCACTTGAGGTGATGGCGGCACTGTGAGAGCTGCCGCAGGCAATATCTCGTATGCGCTTGGTTTTCAATGCCTCAATTAGTCGTGGCTTATCACAGTTCCTGGTGGAGAAAAAATTTAATTCCCCTAAAAACCTTCCACATATTCTACATTCCTCTTGAAAGATATATAAACAACATACATTCGACTGAAGTGCCCAAGCTTGCCATCATCTCCTTCACCCCAAGAGAAAACTTTTCCATCCACAGTCAACGCCATGGCATGCCTACCACCTGAACACGAACAGTTTACCCACTTACCAACAATACATTCTGACAACAAAGGATGTTTACCCTGAAATGGAAAAAGGGCATACCTGAATGAACAGCAACTTTCTTGACTACATAGTTACTGAGGGCAGATATCTGTCTCGGTATAGGGATTGTTCCACTGGACAGTCCTAAACCAAGTCTTCCGTTAGTGGCCTCTCCACAGGCATACACTTTACCTTCAGCAGTAACTGAAATTACAAATAATTCATCCATCTGGTTAAAGAAGTGTTATGTAATACTTTGGTATTTGGTATGTAATAATTTAATACAATGTAACGCATGGTATTGAGCAACAAAGGCATAAATTCCTTTTGTTTTTTTTTACTCACCAGCAAAAAGACTTTTAGAGCCTCCAGCCACTTGCACTACATTCAGAGCAGACAGGGTCTCCGAGAATGATGGGACTTTGATCTGAGAGAGAAAACAAGACACTAAGATTTGTCATTTGTCATCAAGCTATAGTTATACAAGTTATGCCATCCTATTATTAACTTGTCTATAGAAAATGTAATTTTATATTAAATAACTTTTTTTAAATGACAAAATTTTTATATGTTTTTACACAATACTGACCTTAGACCCCTTAAGTCCACCAAGTTGGTCCTTATCGTTGAGACCCCAGACAAAGACTTTGGTCCTGATGGTGGCAGCGGACTCCAGCCCCGAAGACCTCTTTCGAGTCAGACTGCAAAAGGAGATAAAAGAAACTAAACATACCAGTTCATATTTTTCTGCTTTACCAATCCCACCAAACACACCTTCCAGTCGCTGTCTTCTCATCCTCCTCTTCTTCATTGTCAGATGCCAGGAAAGGCACAGTAGCCAAATCTTCATCCTCTGCGCGGACACGCCCCACAGTGCTCAAGCCGTGGATCTTGCAGTCAATCCCTGAACTCCGGCACTGTTTTATGGCAATCTCAATGTACCTGTGATACTGAACACGCAAGCACAAGAGCACTCAACATTCCTACCAAAAAATAAATAATAATAATAATAATCTCTAATATTTGAGAGGAAATTAAAACCAACCTCTGTGCAGTCACTGAGCAGAGAGACAGCGGTGTCTGTGGGATTGATGTTGATGGCCTTCAACTCAATCAAATTGTTGAGAGAGCTTCCACCTGGAAAATAAACAGTGGATCAGGTAAACCATAAAAGGCTTTACTTTGAACGCCCTGAAAGGCTTTATGGTTCTTTACCTGATACCACCACCAGTGAGGGCATGTAGCTGCTGTCAGCTGGATCTACAATCATTTTCAATCTGTGGACCAGGATGTCTTGGAAAAGCTCCAACCTAATCCAGTGCTATTAAAAACCAACAAAAAACATAGCATAGATTTTTTCCCCTCTCCTTTGTAACATTATAAATGTCACTTTTATTCAATTTAATGCATGAGTAAAGTAAAAATGTACACAAAATATCTTACAGACCCCAAATGTTTGCCTTTAATTAGACTGACCTTTCCCTGAGATCCTGAGGACTGCCAGCATTGCTCTCCACAGTCTATGAGCCGAGATGCCTGGTTAACAGAGGATGAAACACTGAGGTTCTTCACCACTCTGGACCACTCATCAATCAACATGCCACGCTGACTGTTGTGATGCCTCTTTAGCTGCTTTCCTGAACGCCCACTGAAAGTGGGTGACTGACCTAAAAGGAAATAATTAGTTTTCACTGTTGCAACGGTAAACGGCAAAGTAGCTATTAAACACGATATTTTCCCAGACCTGGTTCATTTATCCGTCCAAATGAATGTCTAGGATTATGTTTTCGGGTCTTGAAGCAGCTCTCGCAAAAGTCAAAGTCATCACAGCTCCGACACTTAAACCTGGGGCCATTTATAGGAAACATCTGACATCCATCACACCTAAGGAAAGTGAAGAAATGGTATCATTTTATTTGGTTGATTGATTTATTTGCTGTCAAGAGGTGATTGTCACTTTACTCTATGTACCTGACACCAGGATGTACACTGGGAACAAGTTCCATCTCTGACAACAGCCCAGTCCAGTGTGACTGCTGAGGAAAGTCCACTATCACATCTTTCCCATTGGCACTGAAAGCTGGACACAAATCTTGCATATTTACAAAGTAGGATCAAACCCAGCAACAACATATTGCCTTTTTACCTGAAGAGAAAGCCCTGTGCTAAAATTCTGTGACATAGCAAAACAATTTACATAGTATAATTCAATCAAAAAACACAAAGATTTTGAACATGAGGGCTAGCAATTCATTATAAGGTAAATGTTATTTAAACTAAAGCAGTCAAATGATTTATGGATTAAACACTTTTTCTTTACATTATTTATGTCTGTGTGCTGAGTATATTTAATATGTATGCATAAATATTTAATATAAACACAACAATAAATATGTCTGTGTTTTTATATTTACAAAATATACACAGTACACACATATTCTGTATATAAATATTTAATATAAAAACAATTAGTTTTTTAATATATACATGTGTGTGTCTCTATATATATATACCTATGTACACACACACACACGTACATTTCGATTTTGGATGCAGTTAACCACGATTAATCGTTTAACAACAATAGTTTAAACAATGTTTTACCTTTGACAACACCCACACTCCTGTGAGTGACAGATCCCCACTTGTACTTTGGCGTTGTGACCGAAGGCTTCACTCTGACTTTATCACCTATCTTTATATGAGATGGAGAACTCTGGGGAGGAAACCCTGGAGAAGAGAATAACATTTATTTAGTTTAAACAAATGCAGATTATAAATAAAACAAACACAAATTCCCTACAAGTAGCCGCAAAAATACAAATGCAATTAGGACTTTACACCATATAAAGTATTTAAGAGCAGAACATTAGGAGGATTTACCCAGCAGCTCAGTGTGGATGTAACGGACCCAGTAAGTTCCTCCTTTCTGCTGCCAGTCACACTGCACGTTTAGATCATGCAGGCCATCTCTGTCCAGCTTGATCACTTTCCCCACATCTCCCTCATACACTTCCTCATACGTCCTGCAGCACCGCACCATCATGCCCACCTGCAACACACAAGCCTGTGATCAGCTCATCTCATCCATTAGCACCCAAACACAACAAATAAACAAGCGTAACTCCTCACCTGAATGTTCTCTCTCACATAAACGGCGTAATCGTCGTTGCTCTGAAAATCGGACCTCTTTTTAAAAGTCTGACTCTCAGTCACCACAACCCCAGGAGGCTGACATGCAAGAGAAAGAGCGTTTGTGAATCTGCACCATGGATCATTGTGTGTATGTGTAATTATACGCACCACAGGAAAGGCTGGCTCAGGCTCCTCTAGCTCCTCCAGAACCTCTTCATCAGAGTATTCATCCGATACAGTATCTGCATCTGATAGATCTGTAATATGAACATCCGGATGGTCCAACAACCAGCCCACCAATGCCTCTACACCTAAAACCCAAACAAAATGAATCAGTTGCTCGTAAAAATGCTCCTCGTAAAATGACAGACAATGACCAATAGTACTTTCTTATTGGGTAGGAACTTTGTGTTCTGTCTGTACTACATGTTGAGTACTCAATTTAAAAGTTCATAAACTTGAGCTAGTGGCGCAGTACCTGGCACTCCAGAAGCGCCTGTGGTTCCAGACAGTGATTTAAGGGCAAATTCAATGTTTTTCCTTTGAAAGCCCATCTCCATCAGCTGCAGGACTATGGGAGCAGGGGGCACAGGTGAAGTCTTGTGTTTCTTCTGCTTGGGTGGGCGCATGTGTTGCACAGTGACCGGTGTGGTGGCCTCGCTGGAGCTGCTGTCCTCAAACAGGGGGGAGGACGGGTGTGTGGATTCCACTGCCAGGTACTGACACACTGCCAGAGCTGCTGCCTAAACACGCACAAAGACATTTAAAAATTCAGAGAGAAAAAAGTAAATACATTTTTAAAAAATGAAAGAACTAGCTGATGTAAACATCTGAGCTGATAACTGAAAGGCTTTGAGATCACAACGTTTAATCATCAGCATCTGATGAATAATGTTGATTACCACAGAATGATTATGTAAAATGTGATGAAAAACATTATACTTTATACCATTATAATAAAGTATGCTCCTTGCATTTAAAAAAAAAAAAACTAAGACTGTGTGAAATATTAAAGTAAATATCTATCCATCCATCTCTCTCTCTTACTGATCCCAAACATTTAAATAAAAACGTGAATTATAAATTATTTGTATGCAATATTTGCATA
>JAUYWG010000039.1:12814609-12858760 GCA_034779775.1 Enteromius afrohamiltoni | reverse complement strand
AGATATATATTATATATAATACATATTATATAAAATCTAATATATATATATATATATATATATACACATTTATATATATATTATATATAATACATATTATATAAAATATATATATATACACATTTATATATATATTATATATAATACATATTATATAAAATATATATATATAAATATATATTATATAAAATTTTATGAAAAAATACAGATATAGCTATAATTGAAGTATTTGGGCCATTGTCCTGGATTATTATTAACTATTAAATCTGCCATAGGTAAAATCTAATTTTAGAAAGTGTAAATACAGTCTCTGACCTCCAACTCTTGGCGGTGGAATATGGCTTTGATGGGGGATGGTTGAGTGGATGCTGACAGCAGCTGCTGGAGGAGGATGAGGGGAGGCTGAGGACCCTCAGGAGACAAATCTCCTACGTCAGGAGACGACGCACACTGATCCTCTGAACACAAACATATAAAATCATAAGCACATTACAAACGTAACGTATAAAAGTAAAAGTAACTTTGCATCTACATCTCAACTAGCAGTCTTTAGAGTATTCAATGCTTGATAACACTATTTTAATGGGTCTATAACATGCAAGTTTTACACTGTAAAGTCAGTATGTCAACTTACTCTACTAACTCTCAGAGTAGACTGTAAGGATGGTAGTCATGTAGTTGCAAAATAATAAGAATTAGTTGACGTGTAGTTAAAGGTACTAACATTTCTTAGAACGTCTAGAAAAAAAAGCTAAAAAACTAAAAAACAAAACAAAAATGTTTTTACATTGTGACCACCAGGGGGCAGTGGTGTCATTCATCAACAACAACAACAACAAAAAAGATTCAGTCGTTTCCAGTGCATTATAAACAGTTAACAGATATGATTATTCCACCATTTTTGTGGTTGGTTAGTGTGTGAGCTGTGAGAAAACTGTATAACTTGACACCACAGCATTGAAAGATAACTGCACAGAGCTAAAGACGAGAGCAAAGAGAGTAAATCAAAAAACGCATGCGGACTGAAGTCGGATCAAGGGTGACATTCTGGTCTCACCTGTAGGACTGGGGATGACATCAATGACAGCTGGCTGAGAAAGGATCTGTCTGAGTTTGTCCTGGTGGGAGAGCAGAGCACGCGCTGCCTTCAGGATGTACAGTCTGAGCTGCTGACACCGCAACAAATGCACATCCACCTGATCCGCTGCAATGACAAACACATATTTTTATCATATGTAGATTACTGATGTTTTTGCTTGGACAGCTGCATGAGGAATTTCCTTCTTTCCCAATCAGATCACCAAAATTGCACTTGATTTGTGCCTTCTCCATGGGGCGTACCCGTTAGTCCCCTGCTGAGGGACTTCTTCATGCGTTGTTTCTCTAGCTTGCTTCCTGCCAAGTTGACTAGCTGGGCCCACACGGTCAGCATAGGATCAGTGAAGGGCAGGTTTTGAACACTGAATGAAACCATATGAACCTGCAAAGATACCCAGACAGACAGAAAATCAACAACAAATCAATCAACAATAGAGAAGCTCTCATACACTAGAGGCTGCACTTATTTAATCAAAAATCCATAAAAAATAAGTCTTTTTAGTCTTTGAATAAAAGAAAAGAAAGGTAAAAATAGCAGCTATCCTTGCTAAAAAGGTATTTGTATATATCCCTTTTTAGAAAGGAATACTAGGAAACTAGTATACATACAATAGACAACAGGAAACACTGAGTGGAATACTTTTTCCCACAATGCAACATGCCCAACTTGAAGTAATACTGTGTATGGTGCATATGTACCGGTTTGAGCTGACTGAGCAGGCAGACTTTGCAGTTCCTCATCTCATGAAACTGAACAGTGATTCGTCCTTTAGGTGTTATGCGAGTCACGGTGCCCTCTCCATACTCCTCATGAACCACTGGTCCTCCCAGACGCAGACGGTCATCAATCCCACCAATGACTGCCAAAACCGCCATCAGACTTCCCACTGCCGGGGCTTCAGCATTGGGAAGATAGTCTTCAAGCACAGCCTGTCAGTAAGGCAATGTAGAAAAATTAAATGATCATTTAACCATCTAATCATTGAAACCAAAATATGGCACTTTTAGTAAAATTCTTCCATTATTTTACAACACTAATATTGTTTGGCTAATAACATCAAAACTGGACTTGTACCGCTTCAGTGTGCCTGCCTGCCATGACATCACTGATACCACTGAGCTGGGAGTTAATGTATTCATTAACCAGGCCATTCCATTGGCCAAGGGAGTGAAGTGTACGCAGCACGGCCACAATCTCCTCTGCTAGGGTACTGCTGTGAGTGGCTGTCAGAGAGGCTTGAGGGCGGGACTTTCTCCTACGCATCGAACCTTCTGTAAAGCGCAAAACAGGATGTTAAAGTGGCATCCTGATATAAGCATTTGTACTACTTCAAAGAGTACACATTGAGAAAAGAGTTAATAAATGTACAGTACCCCTAAGGAGGGGCAGGTCTGAGGAACAAGTGCTGAGCAAGCTGCCGAGGAACCCAAAGAGTTTCTCCACCAGAAACTTCATATCCTGCGAGCGCTCGGTCTTATCCCAGGAGGGTAAAACAGCCTGTAAAAGCCGCAGGGCAAGAATCTGCCAAGGAGTGAGGAAAGATAGATTCAAATGTAGCAATAAATGCACATATTTTTGCCCTGTGGTGCTCATGAAGGTTTTTAAAATGACAATTATACAGTAAAGAAACAAGGAAAGCTCTTTTTGGTAAATCACGGCAGAACTCATAATAAGGGGTAAGTGAAACCAGTTGGCACCTGTCTCTGTAGCGTGATGGCAGTGAAGGACTGGTGGCCTTCCACGATGCGTATGAGCAGATTAATCCAGGCAGAGGAGCTCAGGGTACTGCACATCTGGGGCATGAGAGCTATACTGCGAATGAATCCCAGCGTGCACCAGCTCCGGTGCTGCTCGCGAGACACCAGCTTGTGAGATGAGCAACCTAAAAGAAAGGGAGGAATGTGGTTTAAATATGATTTAAACATTACATGGCAGTTTCCTGAACAGGGTTTAAGACTAGCCCTAGATTAAAATAAATGTTAAGAGCTGTCTAAACTGGAAAAAGCTTGCACTGAGATATCTTAAAATACATTATTGTCATTGTTTGGTCTTAAAATGCTCACAGATAATGGATTTTTGTAAGACATGTTTCTAAACATTCATAAATGTACTAAATTAGCAAAAGTCTAGTCCTGGCGTAATCTAATCCCCATCCGGGAAACCCTATATAATGAAAAAATAATTATCAAACAAACTCTGCTGTTACCAGTCTTGTCATTGGCTCCACTCTCCACCAATATCCTGAGTAGACCGCACAGAGTGCTAACCGCGTCAACTTGCATCACCTCAGCATGAATCCCAGAGGATAGCGACAGTATCTTCAACAGATTAACTGTACTGGTCAACATGATTGCAGTAGGATGAACACTCTTCTCCATCACCTCTCCTTCTAAGACAAAGACAGAGAGGTTGTATAAATCAACATGGACATTTCAACACCGTAAAGTACAAAGACTGGGTTGTATATGCTTAGTTCTCTGGAATGACACAAACCTGTGTCGTCCTCCGTGTCAGAGTCTTCTGTGGCTGGTTGGGTGGCAGGTGGCGGCTCGGCCAGTTTAAGGTCATACTTGCCTTCTTTGCCCATTCTGTATGAATTGGTGCTGCTTGTGTCCCATTGGACACGAATCCATCCATCTTCTCCCAGCTCCCCAATCACACGGCCCAGGCCTGGCGGTGGTCCATCCTAAAACACACCAAACAGAAACTTGAATAAACTGACCTGACAACGCCTTGTTATCCACACTTGCAATGCAGTGTTCATGTAAGTGTGTAGAAAAGCAAACACAGCAGCTTTAACTTGCCTGATCTCCCCATTTCCAGTCAGGTCCTCTCATCACCCTAGTGCCAATCTTCATCATAGCTGCCAACTCAGGGCCAGATGCAGGGAGAGGAGTGGGCGCCGTCTCTTTCCTGGACTCCTCGAGAACTGTCGCAGAGCCTCCATGAGCTACAGAGATCAGCTCCTCTTCACTGCTGTCAGAGCTGGGACCTGTGCAATAAAATGCCCACATATTCACAAAACACATTAAACCGTATAGAAGAGACTAATCTGCCCATGTTTAAAATTAAAGTCCATCGGACTACGTTGCAGCTAACCAATGTGACAGTATACAACTGGCCCAATGAAATAAAACACATCTGATTTAAGAAGAAAGTCAAGACAAGGTCCTGACCAATGAGTCGAAGAACACTCTGGGTGAGGGCGAGGATGCCAGAGTTCATCAGGAGACTGAGGCTGTTGGCTCCATGTTTGAGTGTGAGCATATGGAGCATGGCCAGCAGGAAGCGCGCCTGTGGAATGGTACCCAAACTGGGGCCTGCTGGATTCTCATTAGTGATGGTCTGCAAAGGCACTGGCTGCACACCTGGAGGAGAGGAAACAACATGCTAAGCACCATACCACTTAAATATTTGGGCATTGCATTATTGTTTTTTATAAAATATTTTTGAAATTATTCTTTAGCATGGATGCATTATATAGATAAAAAGCATTTATAAGGCGACAGAAGATTCATATTTCAAGTAAATGCCGCCCTTTTGAAGTTTCTTTTGTTATAACAATGGGTTTTGCTATAATCACTGTAATGACTTCACACATACCCAGCTCCTTAAACTTGACGCTGGCCTCCAGCAAAATATTGCGGACATTCTGGATGGCCCAGGCATAGAGTTTACCGAATGTCACTTCCAGCAACATGCGGTTAAATGGAGGAATGAGATCTACATCCTTTAGGCAGTCAGCCAGGGGCTCCCTATTAAGGCAAAACAGATATTGATGCAAATACAAATACTAAAATAAGTATTTAACACAAATAAGCATTAACACAAAAGATGAAACACAGAACATGAAAAATAAACTTGCTGCTTGAATATTGCTAATAACTTCAAACTTGCCCAAAATTGGTCCCTTCAGGTATGACCCTCTGCCAACCACAGAGCATGGCATACTGTACAGAGGGCAGGAGGAAGTTTTTGGATGCCAGCTTCAACATAGTGTCTATACCCTCCAGCCGGACCTCTGCACGCTCCAACTGTAAACAAGTTTTATTGTTAGGAGTTAAATACTGTCATTTACAGGTCTATTTTAGGTTTAGAACTACCTTTTTAGATAAACCAAATGGGGTGGTTGAACATTTTAACTACCTGTTTAAGAAGGCACTTTCTCATCTTCTCAACATCCAGTGGTTCCTCTTTCAGAGCAAACTCAACGATAGCGCTCATGAGGCTGGACTGAGAGAAGGAGCCCTGAACGCTGTGCTTTAACCAGCGGTACTTCTGAACACTGCCTATGGTGTTTAGCAGAGGCTGCCACTTATCCTGCTATACGATAAAGGAGAAGAAAATTAGTAAGCCTGTCAAATCAAATAAAAAATTTTAATTACATGACATGCTATAACTGATCTAATTAATTGTATAATCATCAGTATAGATACTGTTGAAGAAAAGGTATTTAAAGCAACTTTGAAAGGAACTGTCCTGTAGATGTAACACATGCAAATTAACACCAAGATGTCAGAACCAGACATGAAAGTTATTTATAGACACACCACAGCTGTGATAGTCTCATATGCATAATTCAATTAGAGAAAGCACAACAGAGAGCGAAAGAGAGAGAACGAAAGAAAAAAAAATGAAGGTAAATGGAAAACAGCAAACCTTTGGGGATTTGACAGTGGTTTGTTTCTTGTCCACGGGGGTGGGACTGATTGGAGCAGGCAGCTCCTCATTGGTCCCTTCCCTCTCCATCTTAACCTCCTCCAAATCAGCTGACTCTGACTTCTTAGGCACTGAGAGAATAAGCAAAACATGCTGTAATTATCAACGAAGCATCCTTTTACACTGAACATTTCAAATAATTGTTAAATAATTGTCACCTCTCTTTCTGCGGCGGTCTCTGATCAGTTTCTGCGTGATCCTTTTCCAGCGAGGCTGAGAGCTCAGCAGCTTCAGTTTGGACACAATAGACAGGTCGTTACTGACGGCTGGCCTGAGCTCATTAAACAGGAAGCGTAACCTTTCAATCACTGGGGCGCACACCTCCTTATAGGAGCGGCCTTGCTCCTGGTGCGTCTGTAGCAAATGGGGGAAAGATCAGAGAGGAAGGGGGTCAAAGATATCATTGTTACACTCCAAACCTATTTAACAGTGTATTAAAATGTAAAGCTAAGGTGCTAAAGTCTTACTAGAATAATTACTCATTTTACATTTCATCACAAATATGACAGCTTGACCTGCATCAATAATATTCCCATGATTTAGCTCACTTTTATCAAAGAACACTTGGCCTGGTACACCATTCGACACACATCAATCACAGATTTTGGGAGGGATCTCTGTTTCCCCTGGTCCACACCCAAGGCACATTGATCAACAAGTGAGAGGGCGACATGACCTGCATAGGAAAACAGAAGTTATATTGTAATATTGATAAATGAGTTTAGACTTTTTGGCTAGTTTACAGAGCAGGATTTCCAATGTTACCAAAAAAAGTACAGGGAAGCCAATTTCATTTAATAAAGGCAAGCACTTTTTAAGTTACCAAGGTCCTGGTGCTTTAGAAGGCAGCAGAGCAGCAGGCGGCCCACTTCCTCAACAGGATGTTCTGGTGGAAAAGTGATGGGAGTGATGAGATGGTACTGTTTGCAGCACCGCTCGATTTGGCATAGAAAGTCCTGCAGCAAATAAGAAGGTATCCAACAATTATACATTATCTGTAATCAACTTGACACTCAAATATTAGTAAAATGGGGTGCATGATAAATTATACTAAATAAGGGGACATAAGTGGCTATCTGTGTGTATGACCTTCACAGTGTGATCCTGGGTGTTGTTGTCAGCGATGGCTTGCAGGAAGGGCTGGGCGTGATCACTTAGGGTGATTCTATGGCAGTAGAGCTTGGCTTTGTCTGGTGTGGTGGTCCCAGGAGAGCTGCAGTGGTCCTCATCCTTTTCCTCATTATAATTATAGTGGATCTGACTGGTCTGAAGACCACCAAAGAAAATCGATGACTGGAGCCATTCTGGAAGAGACAAGTTTAAAAGTGATTATTTTATTTTTTATTCTAATTTAATCAATTAATTTTTAAATGTTTCTTGGATTTTCTGATATACCACTGAAACGTTTGAAATATTATAAAGCTAAATAAACAGACTCACTGGCACATTCTAACTCTATGCGTGAGAGAGGGGTGCTCATAGCCAGATATGAGGCATGTAGTCCCAGCAGCAGACCAAGGTTTCTCTCAGCATCTATCAGAGGTGAGGACAGACTGCTCAGGTCAGGCGTGGTCACCATTTCCTGGTTGGGCTGGAGATAGACATAGCCAAAAAAAAAAAGAAAGATGATGTCCAAACATTCTGAGAATAAAGCAGATTGAATCTACAATACAAAGTCAAAACAGACCTCCATATACTGTCCCACACAAAAAGCTTGCATGAACTCCCTGGTGTCTTCAACCTGGAGAGCAGCCTCTAAAGCTACCACAGGATCTTCTCCAGCAAACTGGGCTGTGGTGGGGAAATAGAGGTCAATAAAAGCATAAAACTTTTCATTTGAAAACCAATTTCAAGTAAAAAGGTTTTTAGTAATGCTGTTATACCGAGGATGCTATTCCCAGTTAAAGTTTGAGTCTGGAAGTCTTTAATGTCATAGACTTTCCCATCAATGACAGTCCAGAAACCACCATCTTTGTTATGATTCTCCAGGTCAGCTTTGCGGATAAGCGAAACTTCCTCATTGTTTTTTGAGCTCGACCCATTGAAAAAGAATCCTGCAAAGAAATAATTGTGCTTCACTGCTATTCATTTACTCCACTGCAATTTCTTATTATCAATATTCATACTGGATTAAAGCATTACTCAATTAAGCAATCAGACCATCTTGGTTATGAGGGAAGTGTGTGGATTGATCCGTCACATACCCATGAGTCCAGGCCAGGCGAGATCCTCATTATCATCTCTCTCCATACCAGGGGAGAGATGGTTAAAACGGTCCACATGCTCCAGAAGAGCAGCTAGGAGAGGAATAGATCCAGTCTCCTGCATCAGGCCAGCATCACGGGTCAGCAGCAGCACAATGGACACAATCAATTCTGGTAGCAAAACACCTGGAAAATGAAGAAACAGGATGCTTTGCAATTAAAAAAAAATGCCTTTAGAGACTTAAGAAGTCAAAAAACATCAGATAGGTTTGGAATAATATAGCAGATTAGGTATGAGATTTTTACAGTATGATTGAACAAAATAGGGAATAAGTTACTTCTCTTTATATTAGACAAGAATAAAATCTGAAATCTGGCTATAACTTGGATGGGTTGTCTGATATAATTGGTCTGGTTTCTATAATTCAATACAAAATATTTTATTGAAAATACAATCAGGTGAAATAAAACAACTTTTGCTTCTCTATACGAGAAGTCTACTAAACTACAACATGGGCAACTGCTAATATATTTAATAATAGTAATATATTTCAGTCCTTACTTCTTCAGGCTAAACCAAACTTTTTTTTTTTTTTTTTTATTTTATTTTGACAGGTTGTACTAAACACCTTTGAGTCTTCAGTTTGTGTATTTGATGATATATATTCTTTTTAATAAAATTATAAAATGATCATTATGTGTTCACATCTTCACATAGTAAGTGAGACAGCAGACGCTTTAAAACCACGAGCATCACGCAGACTGGAGTGTGTACTAGATCTACTATAGGCGAAACGGTGCTGCTCTTTCACACAGAGACACAGAATATCAAATTACAATATATGGCAGCCTTTTAGCGCTGTATATTTACAGACGCGATTCGCTATTTGATTTACTGCACAGGTAGATTTTGATTTATGCAATTACATGATTGGATTACCCTCTGCATCACAGAAATAATACGTCTTTAATTTTTTTATGTTCACGGAGGGATGGTGCTCGCGAATATGTGAGAACATGTGGATTTCCATCTTCAAGGACAACCCCGCGATAATTTTTTGGATACCCAAAATATTGCCATACTGCCACTTTTTCTCCTCTGTATGGGAGGAGTCTAAGCAGTCAAGTGCAAAGATGCCGCATATACTGCAGCACAAGTGAGATCTTGTTATCTTTTTCCCAAAACCGGTAATAAGCAAATGTGCACGATATGATAAATCGCACGTCAATTTCACGATAAACCACCATACCGGTATACCGTTACAACCCTATAGCAGATTTTCTACATTTAAACAATTGTCAATTTTAGATGGATTATTCCTTTAATGCTAGAATCATTCTAAAGCTATAATTTAAATTTGGTAAATTTTATATAAGTAACATGGCATTTTTTTACCTGTGAGATCTCCCTCAAGGACACGTGCCACCTCTGCAAAGTGACGGTGACTGTTGAGGGCGATGCTGGTGGCCACAGGAAGGATATCTCCAATGTGCGTGCACAGCAAAGCCATGTACTTCTTCAAAAGAGACCCCACTCCCAGAATCTCTGAATGACTCAAAGCTGTGACAGTAAAAGATACGGTTGAATGGATGCTCAAATGGTGGCTTTCTTAACAAAATACCTGAAAAATGAAGTTAATCTACTTACTGTATCCTCCAACACCCACAGTGCCACTGACCCCCACGTACAACTTGCAGACCAACAGCCTCTGAAAGCGCAGCAGTAGGTCCAGAGAGGCCGAGCGCTCCTTGCTGACCTGCTCCGTGTCTTGGCAGTTTGAGATTCGTCGGGCCACCTCCTTCAGACGAGCTATAGTCTGCGAAGCAATGTTTCTACAAAACAAAATCCAAGGAAGGGATTTTGCCACAAGCTATGACGTACAGTTGATTAAAGAAGGTTACTTTCCTCTTTTAAGATTCCAGATGTTTCATGCATTGAAAAGTGAAATCCCTGCAGTACCTGAGCAGCTGTTGAACCAGCTGGACCAATGGAAGGCTCTGCTTGTTTGCTGACTCATATATGCCGGTGTTGATCAGGTCTTTGTCCAACGTGGTGCGACAGCGATGCATAGAGGAGGCGCTGGCTTCTTGCTCATCGATTTCCTTCTCCTTCTGTGCCTCTTTTTTAGCCTCGATATCCTAGAACAGAGAAAATAGAGATACACAGATGTCAGAACTAAACAAAAGCAAGCAACGATAAAAGTAAAAAGAAAAAAAAATAAACTAAACAAAGACGAAGCAAGCTTAAAAAAAAACTAAAAAAAAAAAAAAGTTATTAATTAAAACAGAAAAAAAATAGCAAACCAACAAAACCAATGTTAAGATTTCAGTTTCAGATAACATATTACACAATCACTTAAAATTTTAATGATTTCTGACACTTTTCCCCTCAGGGGTCATGAATCAGTTTCCTCTGTCTGGTTTTTGGCAGGGCTCTGTTGAATGTTGGAGATATAAGGCATGGAGGGTGAATAAATGATGAAGTGACTAATGAATAAAACATGCTGACCTGGATCTCAGCCGTGATGGCAGCATTCAAAGCAGACTCCAGCCCTCCGTCCGCCATCAGACTACTAACCAAGAGGTCGATCATGAAGCGACGGCCAGGACTTACACTCATCTCATTAGCAGATGCTTTAAAAAAAAAAAAAATGCAGAAGTGCTTTTGAACATTGTAATAGAACCAAACAAGACTTTCTTTTTTGTTTGCTTGTTTTTTTTGTACATTACAGTAGATTCTAATTGGTGCTAAGGCGATTTATCCACAGATGCTGCCAGCCAATTGTATATAAAGACTGACAATGCAGCATCATGAAAGACAACACTGACTACTGATAAAGATAAGAACGGACCTTTATGACTTATGAACTGACCTGCATTGGGCAGCAGTGACGACAGAGCTCTTGCTCGTTCCTCCGCAGTGGGCAGTAGAACTGACCAGCCACTCTGGAGCACGGCCTGGGCAGCCGCCTGCACAGTGTTTAAGACCCCGGCGTTGCTGGCCAGCGTCACCACCGTCTGCTTGAGGTTATTAAGCAGTCCACTTCCCAGACCCAGACCCAGCTCCTCAGGGTCCACCTGGTTACTGATGGCTGCATGGAGCTGGAAGAGATACCATACAATGACAATATTCAAGGTGAACTATTTTAGGAGGACATACCATTCAGACAGGTACCTTGGAATAAATCAGTGTACATTCTGCCATTTATATGGCAGTAGTCTGAAAGTTTAGACAACTGACCTGTAGTCTGAGCAGGTTGAGAGCAGCCACAACCATGCACTCTTTCTCCTGTGGCGGTGGCCAATCAGAGCTGCCGTCCATGCCCTCGCTGACCTGCCGAAGCAGCAGGTCCAGCTGGTCAAAGGTCATAGTGCAAACGTCCACCACAAATGGTACACGAAGCCCTACTGACCACTCAGAGCATGACGACCATGCAAAACTCTAAGAAACAGAATGTGTGAAAGATAAGTAGTATGCAGTCAAAAGCTGAACTCAAAGTAGTACATTCTGGTGATCGACAGGTTATACCTGGCCAGGGCCACAGGAGATGCCTACTATGTGTTTGGAATTAAGGCCCGGCAGGGCTTTAGGCTGCTTTTTATTGGAGAAGAGCGTGTCAAAGTGCTGTAGTTTATCATTACTGCCCCAGCTGTGCACCTCCCCTTCTTCTGTGAGGGCCAGGCAGTGTGTAGAGCCAACTGCTACATCCACCACCCTCTTACCTAAATAGATTTAAAAAAATGAATGTTAAAACAGACTTGAGATTCGAAATAAAGTTGATAACTTGTGATCAAGTCGAAATAAACCATATTTTAAAATATGTGCTTATAAAGTAACATCATATGCCATTTTGTTTCCATTATGTAAATTTTACAAGTGAAACAACTAAATATTTAATAGCCAAAATTTGGAGAATTTAAGGAGAGACATGCTTTGCACCATCTTGAACTGATTTAATCTGAATTGTGAAAATGCCTAAATATTTGGTTATTTTGTTAAAATAAAGCATACAGTAAGCGACACCATTGCGAAGTCCTTCAAGATATTTTGGTGTTATTTAGCAGTAATTTTATGCTACTATAGTATTTATTTATATTGTAAATGAGTTTAATCGTAAGTTTTAGAAAATTGTTATTTATATATATATATATATATATAAATATATATATAAATAAATAAGTGTTCTCAAAATATTTATAATGATTATCACATCCAAAATAAAAGTCTTTATGAACATAATATATGTGTTATATATATATATATACATACACACACACACACACACACACACATACACACACAGTATATATTTTGAAAGTATTTACATGTAAATGCATTCATACATTTATTTTGTTATATTTGAGATTATATCTAAATATATTTAATATATAAACATAACATTTTCATTAAGAATATACATGCATGTGTTTGTATTTATATATACTTTATATAATATATTTGTATGTATTGTGTATACTTATTAAGAAAAACTTATTTTGATTTGATTAATCCTTTGACAGCACTAGTATATTATATATAATATATATAATATACTAGTGCTCTCAAAGGATTAATATATATATATGCCACACACACACACCACGTTGACTTAAACACCTGAAATGTCTATTTTGTGAAAACGCAATTATTGAAAACAATGGAAAATACTGAACCTTGTAGACTGTCAAGCAGTTTGGGATAGCGGACGTGTTCGTCAGTGCCGTGGCCGAGTCTTTGATTGTCTCCTTTGCCCCAGGTGTAAACTTGTCCATCTTTAGTAAGAGCTACAGAGAACTGGCTCCCACAGCACACCTTCACGATATCCAAATCCTGTAACTTCTCCACAAGTTTGGGCGTTTTGCATCCATCACTGCCCCCACGGCCAAGTTTACCATAGTCCCCATCACCCCATGACCACACCTGACCTGTAAAAAGCATGAGGGAGAAATTATCCTGCCATCCACTCATCATCTGAAAACCACTTCTGAATGTGCCCTTATCAGACATCGTACCATTCTCAGTCACAGCGAGGGTCTGAGCATCTCCACTTCCACAGGCCACATCGATCACCTTAAGCCCCTTTAGTGCAGTTAAAAGCATGGGAGTGGTCTGGTCCTCACTAGAGCCTTCAGAAATAAATCATACAAACATCATTTAACTTTTTCCTGAGGTAAGAGTCTTTATATAAACATATTATAAACAACAGAGGTTTTTTGCTGAGTTTATATTGGAGATGTTACCATGGCCCAGCCTGCCGTAGTTTCCTCTGCCCCATGTGTACAGCTCTCCATCTGCCGTGATTGCTGCACTGTAAGTGCTGCCACATGCGATGTGAATAACTTGCTTCCCCGCTGGCCTTCCTGAGAATACTGCAATCATGGTGGGTTCCTCTAAATACCTGTAGAAGCACAACAAGTAAACTAAATTTATGTTTTAAGATTCTTTGAATACAAAGAACTACATATTGTTGTTCAAACATGCTGTTTTTGACTGTCTGGAATGGTTGGTTTTCACTGGACAAGTTACAGCACTGAACGCTAAATGTTTTTCAATATAAATTGTTAAACTGTTAATGAAAACATTTGAGTTTAGCCTTAGATGGCTTTTGCATTTATTTATTTTCCCTTAAACATGACATGCATTTATATCACTCAATAGTTTCCTCGTTTAATTAATTAATTTTTTTCAGCAGGGATAAATTAAATTGATTCAAAGTAAAAGTAAAGTCACATATTTCTAAACAAACTTTGACTGAAAAAATTATATTCACATTTTTGTTTAGACAGGAAGAGTAAAGTAAATGTATTAATCCAAAAAAATCCTGAAAAAGGCACAGATTCCCTCAAAAATTTTATCAGTCCACTGATAACAAGAAATCAGTGAATTAGAATAACTTTTGAAAGATTCAAAATCTGTTTATTTTGAAGCTAGGTTTTAAAATAAAATGTAATATAAAGAAAAACAGAATATTTGAAATTGTGATAACACTTCACTATATTACTGGTTTATGATATTTTCAACAAATAAACACAGCCTTGGAAAGCATTATGAACACTTTAAAAATCTACTTGCAACTTCTGAGCTGTTGTGTGTATATGGTCTAAAATATACTTATATACTTATATAACAAAAGTTTGATGATGTTGGTGTGCTCTTACGTAGTGTCCCCTTGTCCCAGCCTGCCTCCATCACCACAACCCCAGGAGAACACCTCCCCATTGACTGAAAGTGCCAAGTAGTGCTGCCCATCTGGGTGAGCCGCAAGCTTCATTATTTTCCTGGACGACAATGCGTGGACTAGCATAGGGGTCTGACAGGGCAAAAAAAAAAAAAATTCACAGGTTAGTTTAGTGCACAGATCCAAAATAAAGATACAATACACACACACACATTTACATTAATCTCTAAAGTATGTGATAAAAAAACACAACATTGCATTCAGCTAACAAAATGAAGGACTCACTAGTGTAGTGCTTTTGTAGTTTTGTGTGTAGACAGCACCAGTGATGGTCAGGATGAGGAAACCCTTTTCTGAGCAGACAATCTGTGTGACACCCAGGTTTGAGAGTGCCTTGCACTGAATTGGTCCATTCACATTAGCGTAAGGCTTCCATCCAAGCAGACCCCAACCAATCACCTCCTGCAGGGTACCCTGGAAGAGGAAAAACATGAAGAAATTGAGCTCTATTAAGAATTTTGTTTTCCTCAAAGAGGGATTACAGATCATAATCACAAACAAGAGTTCCCTGGGGCTTCCTAGAGATTCATTGTGCTCTAGAGTCAATGAGCAGCTTCAACGCAAACAACAAAACGTATGACTCTACGCAACCGTGTTGGCACAAAGCTGAGCCGCTATTATGTCCAAATAAAATGCAAATAAAAGGTCAAGACATGGTTGAGCGTGCTGCATGAAATACCTTGTTAGATGTGGGCGAGCTGCACTGCGGGGGGCTGCATGGGGCTGCCAGGCGGTCCAAGTGCGCCATAATGACTACAGCTGTCTGCCGCAGATCAATGGCCAGGTCATTATCTTGAGGCAGTGTAAGGTAGCGCAGAAAACTCTCATTTGGGCTCAGAGGGGCAGAAAGGATCTGAGAACACAAGTGGTAACACATAAAACCTCGAAAAACAGTGCAGTTATAAAAAGGATTCAGGGATTCAATCTCACCTCAATCTCCTCTTCAGGAACAGGCTCCTCCTTGCTGCTGTGGATGTTCTGGAAGCGCTGCAGGAGGGGCAGTAAGGGGGCACTGGTGCCCTGGGTCGAGCGCTCATTGTCCATCTCTCTTGTTCCACTGTCCCAGAGCCTCAGCAGCAGCAGAACCGCAGACAGCAGTTGACTACAATATAAACACATGCAAAAGCCAGTTTTTCAAAGATCAAAAGTCTCAGAAAACGCATGTGTAAAGTCCAAAATTCACATTAGGTAAGGGCCAAGTGCGAGTAAATGTATCGAAAGGAATTTTGGACAGTGTTCATACGTAACATAGTGCTGAATACCTGAGAGTTCCTCGCTGCACTGCAAGCTCCAGCAGGATGGCCAGGGCCAAGTGCTGATCCTGCAGAGGAATGTTACTGGGCGCTTTTCCACTGGCACTTCCATGGATGTCACTGAAAAACAACATTAGTGTAAAATCAACTTAAATTGAGCTTTAGGAATGTTGAGGTCAGAAAGAGTTTTTTAAAGGAAGTGAATACTTTTGTTTAGCAAGGATGCTTTAAACTGATCAAAAGTTACAGTAAATACATTTATAATTTTAAAAATGTTTCAATTGATATTAGAAGGATTTCAGCAGGATTATGAGACACTGAAAATTGGAGACATGGCTGCGGAAAGTATTGCTACATCGGCATTTGAAAATAGCTGCATAGATGAATGACTGGGAAACCTGAGGAATTTGGTAGCCCTCTCGACCACCTCCAGCCAGACGGGTGACACTGTGCCCTCATCAAACAGGGTAGCTTCTGGGAGAGCTCGCAGAGCATCCAGAGACTCCTGCAGTAACTCACTGCACAGGTCTGCATCATCACCTGACATGCCACAAACAATTAATGAGTGTGAATACAAGACTTTCTCCATATAGTATACATTTTAAGGCTGCCATTATCACACAGAGCTTTGGTTACCAGACAGTCTGCAATGTCAAAAGAAGATTATAATGAAGTTGCGTGTTTAAATTTGTTCTCATCAAAAGCACCATCTTCACAGCCACATTACAGCAAGACATATTTGGCTTCTGCATCACATCTCATGCTGTTCCTTTTCAACACATTGCCCTGAGCATTACACTTCATGTCGTATCAAGTTAAAAATAGTCAAGAGTTTTTAAAAAGCTGTGTCTGATTGGGATACATTTTTACTTCCTTTTCTTACCCAGAGTTAGTCCAGGTTATTTTTTAACAGGATCAGTCCTCCATGATCTCCCTTTAGTCTTAAACTAATAAAGTCCTCTAATTTTTCAGACATTTAGAGACCGAAATCATGATATGATTACTGTATGTCACATAACATGTCATAACAATGAAAAAATTCAAAGATTTAATATTAAATCCTTTAAAAGTTTACAAGATAAAGCCCATTAAAATGAAGTTACATAATTCATTGAATATATTTATGCATTTTATGTTATTGCATTTTAAATGAGTAAAAAAAAAAAAAACCCTTACAGACAAATGGGTAAAACCTATGATAGTGGCAAATGAGTATTTGGTGTCATTAACTGATTTTAGTTATAAATATGCCTGACAAGATTGTTACACTGAATTACATTTTAGTGGGTAAATATTGTGATATAAAATGTGTGATATTCATTTTTGGCTCAAAAAAACACCACATTTTTTGGGTTAAACCCTTTTTTGTCTTTGGCCTATGTCTAGGCCCATCACATGAGAAGCCATGCGATATGGCTGTTTTTCAGGACAGTTTATTTGGAATATTGGGTTTATACAACATAGCTCAACAGCTCAAGCATATAAATAAGGAGACGAATGTCTTTTAAAACCCTCTTTTGCGTGGAACTACTTTTTTTCCACCATATATATATATGTGTGTTTATACCCTGTGTGTTTTGTAGATAGTCTGGTTAATTTAAAGAAATGTGTCTCATTTGACCATACAACTAACATGACAAAACAAACAAAAACAATAAAAGTCTCAAAACAGCACAACTAGCATTATAAAACATCATTCTAGCAGTACAAGTCAATATGGTCCATGATCTTTTAAGCGGCTCAATGCCTTATTCTTAAATGACCCTCTAAGGGTGGAGTGTAAATATCGTAAAGCAGGCCTTCTATAGACCATTATACCTCCATCTATGATCTCTGATATCTCTTTCCCAACAAAGACATGACAACCTGACTACTTTAAACTTTATCACAGGATAAACATTCCCCCTTCCTCTCATACATCTGCCTCGTCCTTTTCCAACCCTCATATTTTCTCTCATACTTTCTCTCAACTACGGCAGTTCAGCTCAAATCCAGTTCTCGGCTGTTCAATGGAATGTGCGTATGGCTCAGGTTTCAGGGCGGCTTTATATCCCGGCCCAGAGAGGCTGTATCCACCCATTCCCTGTGGACACTGTGTGCTGCACCATTTTTAACATCTAAACCGATCACAACTAGATCACCCACCAGTCTCTAACCTTCTGCTCAGACTCAGGGTTTCATCTACAAGCAAAACAGAACATTTTTGCTTACATTTGCCCTCAACTCTGGGTTAAACTGCAGAGTCAACTCTTAGCATCACCACTTCCTACCTGAAGTGAAGATTAATGAACAGCCCAGCAGAAAAACACATGCTTCATATTAAGCTAATAAAATCTAGAAGCTGATCAATTATTTGACCCAACAACTGTTGTACACCTACGCCACATAGAAAGGTTTGACAGAAATGTATTTAAGCCCATTAGAAGTCACTAATGTGTCACACTAGATCATTACATGAGTCAATGATATGTTCATGTTTCATGTTTATTAACGCTTGTGTCAATATTTCCAAGAACCTGGTTTCTGGAGAGATGGGATCTGGTTATCAGTAGTCTGTCTATATGTCTGTCTAATAGTCTGGTATGATATTAAATGGGGATTAAGCAGTATAATACAAAGTGACCTACACATTATACGGAAGGACTTGTGAACAGGTGATTTGTATATATTTATAACCTCAAATGAGCCAAAGAACAATTGGAGACTCACAGGAAACAGCTGTAAAGTGGCAGCAAATCCTCTGCTAATGCTAAACCACTCTTTCCAAGAACTTGATTTTAAAAGGACCACACTGACAAACAAACAGATGGCATTAAAATTTTGTCAACAGAAGTGCTATTGTAATCACAACCCATTTCAGGCAATGGATGTTGGGTAATGCGCTAGTAACTTTCATGGCTCATCAAACCATGCTGGAAATGGCTTACCAGATCTCCAGGCTCGGCGAAGAAAGGCAAAGGCAAAGGAAAGAGCTGCTCTTGATCCCACCCTGGCCAAACCCTCCACTCCTTTACTGACAGGCCGAGCACTGAAGAAACAGACACAAACATTTCCGTCTATTATTTTCATTGCTTCACTTTAAAGCAGTTTCATATGAAATGCGATTTCGATCAAAGCTCTGTTCCTCGTACCTTTTGTTGTCGACGGCAGAGAGCGGAGGGCTTGGGGGACTCTTCCAGCGCACTTTGTACTTTTCCTCCATCATACTGTGGGTGAGTGAGATGAGGTAGCGCTCCAGGATGACCAGTCTCTGGCTCAGACGCAGAGCGGAGAGTGTGCTCTTAGCCGTCTGTGAAGACAGCTTCTGTTGGTCGTCAACCAGTGCCATCAGACAGTCCTTCAGCTCTCCAGTTTCTGAAAAAAAAAAAAAAAAAAAAAAAAAAAAAAAAAGATAACCCATTTTTATGCGTTTTCCTTTGTATTTAGCATTTTAATTTTCATTGTTGTGCAGCACTTCGAGGAAGAAAGTTCTAAAAGACGCTATACAAAATAAATGTATTGTATCCCTTTTACAAAAAAACAAACAAAAAAAAAAACAATTAATATTCTAATATATAAACTTATATATTTTATAAAAAGCTTTTACAAATAAAACAGCTGATATAGTCAATATAATATTATAATAAAAAGGTTGATTTAATATAAAAGAAAAAACAATATAATAATGTGGATATATGTCATTGGTACACAATATTATGCGTTTATGTCATAAAATAAATATCATTACATATTATTTATAATATAAATATAAACACATTGTATTATACTGTTTAATATCACCTGATATTTTAAATTGATACAAAGTCTACAAAATTCAAGTCTATATGGAACTGGATCTAGTAATAATGATGCTGTACAACAATGTTCGCTGCAATTTGAGTCCTTGAAGTGCATTCCAGTCTAAAGCCTTCATTATGCTTGCCTGAAACTGTCTGCCTGGCTCCACTGGACTGTTTTTACGGATGTACATGCATTCAACTCTTCACAGCCTCTGGATAAAAGCCTTATACAGGCAGACAGGGTGAATTAAAATAGCCGATCTGAAATCCACTTAAGCCTTATGTAAGCCAAGCTGCCTAACCCTCACAGGCCCTGAAGCAGTGTGGTCTGTACAACAGCACCAAGAGGTTATAGAGCATGGCACTGTGAGAAAAATAAAGGGTTTGAGCATGTCATATAAAGATAAGGAACAGCTTTTACTACCACACAGCTCTTTGACCATTTATTTCGCTTTAAACAGCCTCCCACAGAAACTGAAAAGCACTTGTTCATTTCCTGTAATTCAATATTATGTTTCTAGTAGAGCGGTTGGTGCTGTTATCAGTAAATGTCCTCTTTTTCAATACCCCTTTTATTGCTAGAACAATAGAGAGATGAATGGAAATGATAGGGCTCTTCTGATGATGGTCTCTTTCAGGGGACAGATGATCTAGATTAAAACTCTCTTTAAGGCTATTTTACTAAAGGAAAAATGTAATCTAAAATTCATATATTTCAGTCAGTGTGAGAATAAAATTGCCATCTGATGCGGTTCTTTTATCTAACACAGGGAATAAATGTAAAAATGAATCTATTGATTCGTCTGTAATCATCCATTCAGTCCCGTTTTATCTTTCACATTCTTTGAATTACTCTACAGTTCGATCGTTCGAGGTCAGTACAGTTTTTTTGTTGTTGCCGTTTGTTTGTTTTTTTTATACATTAATACTTTTATTCAGCAAGAATGCAATAAATTGATCCGGTTGGACAGTAAAGACATTCTTAATATTACCAAGGTTTTTCATAATTTTTTAAAATGTTATTTATGTCAACTTTCTATCCATCCACAGAATCCTAAATTATTCATCGGGAATACATTTAAAAGTAGTTTATCTATTAATTTCTCCATAATCATAAGAAAAAGTAGGTGTTCATTGTCCTTCACTTTATTCTCTGAATTAATCTACAGTTCAAAGGTTTGGGGTATAAATAAAAGGTTTTGATTTTCAGAATTGAATGCTTTTCTTCAGAGAATGATCGAAAGTGACAGTAAAGACATTTATGTTTTTTATGCTATTTATTCAAACTTTCTATTCATTAACAGAATCCCCGGCGGGGGATTTAAAAACAAATTTAACACTGATAAAAATTAAAAAAGGGTTTATTGTGCTTGAAATCATCATATCAGAATGATTTCTGAAGGACCATGTGATACTGAATGCCTACAGTAAACTGTAATAGTATTTCACAATAGTACTCTTTATTGTAGTCAGATAAATGCAGCCTTGGCGAGCATAAAATGAAATTATACATGTGTACCTTACATGTGTAGTATTAAGCAAAAACCTTGTAATTTAAACCTCTTAAAATACCATGCTTTGGCTTAGTGTATCCAGCAGTAAACACAGGAAGGCTGGACTCTCTCAATGCAAAAACAAAATGTTATGGACGTAGTATTTTGCAATCAGATGTTATAGGAAATCCTGCTGAGGCAGGCACCCGCTCTACTACCATGTGATGTTCATAGGGGGCCTATTTGGCTTTCCATCAACACGCTCTTATCACCACCCACCAGAAAGCTGCTCCACCTAGACCCGTCTGTAAACACACAGGGCCTACAACCACACACGGGGCAAAAATAACCTCACAGACAGTATGTTCAGTCACCCGAGCCCCAAACACCTCACGCGCCAAACAGAAAAAACACACACAAACGAAACACATGCAGGGTAACGCATACTGTGTGCGTGTCTGCCGGAGGAGTAGGTCACCTGTGTGGTGACAGAGCTGAATAACTGGGCCACATTTAGATGTGGCAAATCCATCAGCTATCCTACATTACAGCACTCTGCTGTAAAGAAACTTGGCCAATGGAAACTGCTCAAGGGTTTGCACTTAGACGTCATGTGCTGAGGAGGGAGAACAACGCATGAAGTTAAGGGTGCTGTGTACGATTAGATGCAGGATGACACATGATGAAGTTTAATACTTAAAGCTGAAACGGAATCAGTAATTAATCTTTTCTTCTGTATTGTGCCCGAGCGAAAAAGATTAAAACGGCTCCAGTGCATGCAACTAATGGCGCTTTTTCACTGCGTAGTACGGCACGGTTCAGTAGAGCAGTACTCCACTGGGAACAGCACCTGGTCCTTTTTTTAGTACCACCTCAGCCGAGGTTCCAAGCGTGTCGAACCGTTACCAATACGTGACGTGTAAACACTGCTGGTCACTGATTGGCCGCAGCGACGCGGAATGAAAAAGTTTTTCAGGAGGTCGCTAAGCTTTTACGATGATGTCATGGCAGTAAAGGCGGCGCAACTATAACGACACATGAATAATCCCGCCCACTCTAAAGGTACTAAACTGCAGGTCGAAACCCAAACCGAGCCGAACTGAGCCGTGCCGAGCCGAGTCGTACCACGCAGTGTGAAAAGCGCCATAAATAACAGAAAACAAGAAGTGTTTTTTGGACATGTTTCCGTGCACGTGGGAAATCTATGCAGATTAAGCCGATGACGTGTGAGTGGGATGACCGTGCAAGATGACAGTAAGAGGATGCAGTAATCAGCATGTTGAGTTCAGCACTCTCTATTTGAACCTAGGGCATGTCATTAAATATCACCACCCACCTGGCTGCCTCCCCCAGTCCCACATCTCAATGATGGAGTGATGGAAAGATGAAGCCGCCACCTCCTCCTCTTCCTTCTTTTCCTTATCGTTTGTATCATCTTTCTTTTGGGTACAATCAGCACAGTCCTCTGAGAAGTGGATACATTTGAAACATTTAGAAAACTAAAAAGCTTTAAAAAAGAAACTAACTCCACAAATATATCGCAATTAGGTTAACGTGGCTTTTTACCTGGATGGGCTTCTTCTCTGTCAAAGACAATCTCTCCATCCTTTACCATCTCGTTCCACATTTCGCTCAGTCCTTCCTGGGAGAAGGCTCTCTGTAACACAGAAGAGATTATATTATAGCTATATAATCTTTTTTAATGAACTATATACCTAACATTTAACTATATATATACACATATATTCAATTTCTAATACATATAAAGTACTGTACATTGCTAACAACCATTAGTATCCGACCATCACCATCTGTAACATTTCTATTTCGGCCAACTAGTCAGCCCATTAAAATGCCACCAAAGGCTCACTGAGGACTTAGCAATAATTACTGAAATTCAGAGCCCAGACTCAAGTTTCAAATGTCAAAAATTAATTGACACACAAGACTTCCAACTGTAAAAAGCAGAGAGACTTTCACAACCACAGAGCTGAAGCTAATAACAGCTCCAGCACCTTGAGCAATACTCCAGATAAATGTCAGAGAGACCCAAACATACACAGATACATATAAACAGCATTTTGGGGTGTTGATGTCATAAGACATTACTTCACTACTACCAGGAATCAGTACTAAATTCATCTAGGGTTTTGAAACTCTGTCTGTTGTACAATTATTTACAGCACATGCATTTCCCCTTCAAAACAAGAAGGGATATTTTTGCAAACAAGAGGTCAATAATGATATAGCAGTATGGCACATTTACCTGCATCTTAATTTAGATTAGATGCAAATGGGATATTGTATTAGGCCAATCTGTTCGGCGTGACAAATGAAAAATGTAAAAAAGGGCATATAATGGGAAACCATAATTATCAAAGAATTGGGCCGGCTGGGAGAAGCAAAACGGCTGTCTAATCAAAGGGTTATTATACAGTTCAATCAACTCACTTATTCCTTAAAGAAGTAAAAAAAGAAAGTACTATATTTGATTGTACTAAACTTGTGAATTAAAAAAAAAAAAAAAAAAAAAAAAAATGTAATTAAATTAAATTTGTCCCATTACCCAGCCCTACTTCTTATAAAAAAAAAATAAATACAAAAAAAAAGTAAATAAATCATAAATTTACTTATTTTTTAAAATACATGCACTGCATGTTTTAAAGTGTTTAAAGGATATGATCTGGTGGTTTCAGTGTCTCAGAAATGGCTTGGCTGAATTCTGCTCTCTTATGACCGCACAGTTGTATAATAATAATAATAATAATAATTATTATTATTATTATTACTACTACATTTTCCATACATTCTTTTACAGCAAAAACCATAACAGTAATATTCAATTAATAACAGTAATGTTTACCATTTTGTTCTTTAATAATATTCAGTAAGTATAACAATAATAGGAATTATTATGATTTTATAGCTATATTAATATACTAAATAATAATATATATAAAAAAAAACAAAAACAAAAAAAAAGCTCAGCCTTATATAAATACAAACACTTTTGTATACTTCTCACAAAATAAAAGGGGCGAGATAGCTTCTGGCAACCTCGTAATAATCATAAAATCAGGCCGCATGAGAAGTTTCCCAACAGGAGGCCAGAAAAAAAAAAACAACATAAAGAGACTTCTGTTCACTTTAAGAGCTCTGACAGCAAGGCACATTGACTGAAATGCTGTTACCACATTGCTATGGGAACATTGTTTAAAAACGCACACAATACAAGCTTTTCAACAGTTTAAGACCTTAAGCAATCCCTTTAATAAGCTACTGAACAGAAGAAATGATCTATTTCCACTCAGCATCAGTACTCACCAAAAAACAAGATTCAAAAGATATCCAGCGTCACATAAAAACAAAACAATTCTTGTATCTCCTGAAGCGTAGGTAGCACACTGCCTGTGTCTCTGAACACCGCTAAATAGTTGTAAATGTTGACCAACAGTGCAACCAAATAGCTTTCGAATAAGGACTTCAATAAATCCCTGGCCCACTAAAAACATCAACACTCTATATTTAGCATCAAGGACTATATTTGCACCAGTGACCGCATTCATTCCAAAATTTACCTGCAAGTCTATCTTCAGCCATTTGTCGTGAAAGCGAAGCTGTGCATCAAGGGAAAAAGATGGAGACGGCATCCTTCCCTCGGCTGTCCAGGCTGCAGATGCAGCCTTCCCTAAAGAGACACAATCATGGATCAAACGACAAATTAACACTGTGAAGCTCTGACCAGCCAAATAAATCACGTCATGCTATCTATATCTCATTAAAACAACTCTTCCCCCCCCCCAGTTTATATGGATTATCTGCGTATGGATTTTCCCAAAGGCACAGTTGTTAGGTGCAGCACAGTCTGTAGTTGATGATGCAATCTGGCAGTTTCAGATAACTGGGAACCATCTTCATAGCCAAATTCAGAACTAACTATTCATACTGCGTTTAACATTTACATCTAGAAATTAAAGGGACGATTTGTATGCATATAAAATGCATACAGATTATGCATTGAAGAATGTTTCCTATTAAATGAACTGTCTGAAGATAGTAAGCCTCAAATTTTAAATAGTTCCCAATATTTAGGTGCCAAGTCTTTTCAAGCCATATGATCATATCTAAGGGAGAAAGAAAAACTGTAATTTAAGTTGATATTTATTGATAATCTTAGCCTCTAGTTAGTAGTTGTTATCCAGATTACATCAGACTGAGTTTGAGTCAATGAACTCAAGAAACACCAAGACTGATTCTGTGGCTTGGATGAAGCAATTGCTGAAATATAAGTGCACAAACATTACAATTATGATGATTTTGCGGGGTTTGACATATTTAGTCCGCGCTAAATGTTACTGATCAATGCATTCTGTAAAATCTCCCATTTTGTCTTCCATAAAGTCATATCGCCTTGCAACGACGTAAGGAGACGTTTATATATTGCCATGTTTTTTACGCGTCTCTTTACCTTCAAGCGTAAATCAACCTGGGAATGATAAAATGCGTCTTTCGCAGCTTATAAAATGTACTGAAGACCCATTTTAACAATAAACTACAAACATAGCATCAATCAAATGATGTAAATATGATTGTGCTACTGTGTTAAAGCATCCACACCAGGGCTGCGTTTCCCAAAAGCATCGTAAGTTGATCGTAGCTCCACCGGTTTCAATGGGTCTACGATGCACTTAAGCTTACGATGCTTTTTGAAAATGCAGCCCAGGAGAGCATCGCTGAAATAATTTATTAAAACAAACTGGGTGTTGGCTTGGTCATATTCTCCTATCCATATATATATCGTCAGCGGTCAACATGCAGCTGCGAGTTAAATGTTGTTGTTTTTTAATCAACAGATGTTGCTGTAATGCTGCAGGTTGCTATCTGTGATCGGTGTGTTGTTGATTGAACTCAGGCTGTCAGCCGCTAGCAGCTAAAAGACAGGACGTTCCTAAATACTGACAGCGCTTTGACTTACTATTCTTGAACACACCACAGCCTATTGATACCGCAAACCAGCTGTCTTCTCCTGACCTAGAAGTCATTACGGAATCGACGCATCTTTTACCTGTTTGGATGTCTTATTGAATCCTTGCTTCTTCGGTCCTACCACCAGCTTAACTGCACTTTAATGTCGGCCATATCGTGGGTTGACTGACAGCATCGGCAGCCAAACAAATGAAGAAGAATCAGATGACGTACAACAAAGGGGGGCGGGACGCCGCAAAGGCCAATCAGAGGCTGGGATGGAGACACATGGAGCACGACGTTCTCTAAAAGGAAAATGTACCAAATGCTGTAAATTTCGTTTAACTATCATAATCGTTTAAACTGTAATATACAAATAAGTATTATGACTAGGACTTACCTATATATGGAGAGATTTTCCATGACTAGTCACCATTTTATTTCCTTTTTATTACACTAGGTTAATTTTTCTGATCATCATGTCTGAAAAAGAATTCTTAAAAGTACAACTATTCAGTACAGTTTCGAAATTATTATGATCTTATAAATAGCATGAGTATCATTTTACAAGAATAAAGAACAAAGTTTCATTTTTGTATTTTTTTTAAAGGGTGATAAATTAATTTAGTTTTACTCCAGTGTTTTATGAAGTGTTCAAGCTTGAAATATTTTTAAAATGATCTTGTTTTGGTTAAATACTTTAAAGAAAGAATTTAAATTGACATTTATTTTTTATTGCTGCTTAAATGCAAACCTTAATAACCCAGAAAAAAAAACATATAGCATCCAAATAGCATTAAAAAAAATAAACAAAGGAATACAAAGATTAGACATTAGACCAATTAGACCATAAATTCCTTCTGCAAATACGCCAGAGAATTATTGTATGTAGATTATGTGCATAATAATTATGTATAAATCATGTACAGTTATGTATTTTATGCATACAATATTTTGAAAATATGGTAGTTATCCCGGAATTATTTAGTTAATTGGCATAACTAAAAAAAAGTCTGTTTAATGAAAATTCTTCCATCATTTCCCCCCATATAATATAATATAATATAATATAATATAATATAATATAATATTTCCCCCATTCCATTGTGAATAGTGATTAAGAATGTAATTTTGAACTTTCCCATTTACAGATGATGTCTTGATATTACAACGCCACCTGCTGAAAATGATGCTGTAAACAACTTCAAACTCTGCGCATCCACGTACAGGAAGGGTGAGAAGGATGATGCAAAGAATACAACATACTGAAATATAATTGTACTCTTTTTATTTGTGATAAAACGCGTATAACGTTAGATAACTCATTGGATATTTGGTCCTCTCTCTGCCTTAACCAGTAGAGGTCGTTAGTTTGGCAAGTAACTTCAGGGAATGAACTTCCGGGATGCAATGTACATCGGTTCATGTTTGTGTGCCTTTCTAGTCGAATAACAAAGCCCACAACATAACAGGCCTAAGAAGGCTTCATCAGCTCAGTGAAATCAAAGCGTAATATAAAGACTGACATTGTCCATAAAATCGCATATATTTATGGACGAGGCATTCCCAGTCGTTGGTGTTGTGATTGCTGTCGTGTCCAGTTTTATCAATGGATCCACGTTTGTGCTACAGAAAAAGGGGATCCTGCGAGCCCGCAAAGCAGGTATTTCAAATCAGAGGACTACTATCCCTTAAATTTTGTCCCAAAGTTTCACTTCCTGTCCAGAAAAAACACTGCCCAGGTTTAACATTTAATGAATGATCTAGGTGGGACTTACCTGGCTGACCTTGTGTGGTGGTGTGGTACACTTGCAAGTGAGTCATTCCGTTTATACTAATGCAAATAAATGCATCATGGTTGTTTTATTAATGCATTTCTATAGTGATTGTAGGACAAATAGGAAATTTTCTGGCATACAATGTTGCCCCTGCAGTTGTGGTCACTCCCCTTGGAGCCCTCGGTGTCTTATTCGGGTAAATTTTAATATATTATATTCAAGGTGGTCTACAGTAATTTAAATGTATTTGATGCAGTGGTCTGAGCAATATCAAAATAATTATTACAGCAACAACAACTTTTGACATGTATGTCACTAATATCAGGGCATCTTTACTGTGAAGTGATTTATGTGATTTTTTTTTCATCATTAATCAGAGCTGTTCTGGCATCATGGCTTCTTCAGGAATATCTCAATGTCATAGGAAAACTTGGCTGCGCTTTGTGCTGTTGTGGTTCGGTTGTACTCATCATTCACTCACCGAAGTCTGAAAATGTCACATCAAGAGCAGAACTAGAGGAGAGACTGATGGACCCAGGTATGAAAAACATACGGTGGAGCCATAATTAATCTAGTCTTAGTAGCAGCCCAGTGGTTTAACGGTTGCAAAATAATGTTGGTGTAATAAACAGTTTTAGTTCATGTTGATTTCTACTGCATGCACAAAATATACAGTTAAAGTCAATGGAAACCAAAACTGTTTTCTTACCAACATTATTTAAAATATCTTCTTTCATCCTCTGCTGAAGAAAAAAAAAACAGACAGGTTTGAAATGATACAATGGTGGGCATATCATGACAAATATTTATTTTTAGGGTGAACTGTTCTTACAGGAAATAGGTCTGTGGCCAGTGTGTATATATATATATATATATATATATATATATAAACACAACACTCATGCATCACTTAACAGCAGTTTTTTTGAAAAACAACAGCAAAAAAAGTGGCAAGTTGGCTGCAACTATTTTCTGATGTGTTTTTTTGTATCAAGTCATCCTTTCTTTAGTGTTTTTTACAGTACAGATTATGTTAAAACAGCTTCACAGTAATAAACAGGAAAAATAGCAGAATTAGTTATAAAAACTAAATTATGGAGCCTGTTCAGATTTTTCTGTAAATGACAACAGTGTTATTGTTCAGATGAAGTCAGATTAGTATCGGTTCTGTTCAAATCAAGAACAATGTAGCGATGATGCTTTTGTATAGCAGTGAAATTTGTTTTGTTGGAAATTACTTCATCATCATTGCAAAAACTAACAATATCAAACATTGTTTTTTATCTTTCCATTCATGTTTCAGTGTTCCTGGTCTACATCTCACTGGTGGTCCTATCACTGATCATTTTGATCGCCTGGCTTTCTCCGGCTCACGGAAAATCCAACATTATGGTGTATGTGGGCATCTGTTCTCTCCTTGGGACTTTCACTGTGCCCAGCAGCAAAGCTCTGGGACTGGCTGCTCAGGAGGCCTTCAGTGAAACACCTGCAAGTGATACCAGAGCGCTTTACCTCTTCCTGGGGTTGCTGGGAATTCTGGTAGTCAGTATTCTGATCCAGTTCACCTACATCAACAAAGCCTTGGAGAGCTTCAGCTCTAACATGTTTGAGGCCATTTACTATGTGACGTTCACCTCCTGTGTCATCCTGGCCTCTGCTATTCTCTTTAGAGAATGGACAGCACTCGGGATTGTGGACTGTTTGGGTATCCTGTGTGGTTTCGTCACAGTATCTGTGGGTGTTGCCTTATTACGCATTTCTCATGAAGCTAAACTTTCTTGGAGCCAAACCAAAGCTAAAGAGGACTGAGTCATGAGTGTATCATTTTTATAAATAACGAACAAAGTTAGGTGTTAATTGTAATTAACAAACCTTTCAGATCCAAATGAGGGAGAGGTTCTATAACTTTTTATATAATTGTATTTTAATACTATTATGAATCAGTATTAACTCAATAATTACAATACATTATTGCTTTATTTGGAATGATATGATATAGTTTCATATATAATAAGGGCCTACTGTAATTTTTTAGTTTAAATGTAAATTGAAAAAGTGCTTAATTGCTTATTTAATTAATTAACAAATAAGCTTAATTGCTTATTTGTTGTTAGGTTTTTTTGTGTGAAGTCAGCAATAGATAAAAAAAAATAAAGCTTAACATTCGTTGGAATAATATAAACTTTGTTGTTTATATACAAACACTGACGTATTTAAATCATTCAATTTGATTGAATTTTGCTTAAGACTGTTATAGTTGACAGTTATAGTTGTAGTTGTATAGTTATAGACTTTCAAATGAAAAAAATTTTTTTACAGAAAATTGCCCATCACAGAATACATGTATAATGCCTTAGCTTAATGCTATTTTGTTTTCATGTAAAAATGAAGCAGCATGATTATAGCATTACTTTTCTTTGAGTAAATGTTTGATATTTCCACATAAATAGATATTTAAATAAAATAATAAATAAATAATTATTTATATAGAACCACACTACCATTCATAAGTTTGACATCATCCTGATATCAATAAATGAATACTACTTTTCAGTAAGGATGCATGGGATTAATTTAAAGTGACAGTGAAGACTTTTAGTGTTACAGATTCTATTTCAAATAAAGGCTGTGATTTTGAAAAAATATTTTATATAGTGAATATAAAATAAAAATTAATGATTTCCATGTAATATAAAAATGGCTGAATTTCCGTCTGGAATAACTCTATGGTGACCGTCAGGCTTCCATCAATAATTTAATGTAATTGAAAGCATGGCAAGATGATGTCCAGCAGGGGCTGTTTTCCTTACCTTAGCACACAACAGTTGGCTTCCTATTCGAATGACTTTGCTGCATCCTGATCCCCTCTCACCAAAGAACCGAAATAAGTTTATTCTCAGAGTAAGTTATCTTTAACGTTTCATTATGAGCGATTTTATTGTTTAATAAGCGATGCGAATGTTTGTCGAATAAAAACAGACCCAAGAGAGTTTATTGAGAGTGTTTGTACAATCTGTCGATGTTCACCCCTATTCACGTACTGTATATTAGTAATATGCTTTACGTATGTTTATAGTTTAAACATTGCCATATGTATTTGTTTTGATTAGGTGTAGAATATGTTGTTTTAGTGTCAAGAGTGGTTCCTGTAGTTTATCTCTGGTTACTGCACCTGACTCAACTTATACCTGTGTGCGTCTACGTTACTAGCTCAACATAAAGCACCTTTATACATTAATATAAGGTGAGAAGAGGAAAAGCTAATTAAAGGGAAAAACGAATTTACTGATGATCAAAACGCTTTTTACATTTGGTTACAATGTTTAAACGCATGAAAAGAATACTAAAGACGTAAGACTACAAAAGACCAATCAAAAGAGTGATTTCGCGCGTGCGCGCCTGCTTGCTCTTTCACCGTACTGATTCGATTCACTGACGCTCTTCGGCTCTTTTGAACAAGTCAATGATTCTTTTACGTCATGCCGTAATTACGGTAAACGTGTATTTTCGTAAAGGATACAGTATATTTTGTCGAGATGCGAAATTTTATTTTTAATTAATGTTTTTTACTTATCATTTGTTTATTGTAACTTTTGTTTCTGTTTATATGTACTATACAAATTCAGTGCATGTGCACTTGTTCTTGTATATTTTCACCTTGGCATTTAAAATTAAGAATTTATGAAAGAATTGTTCAGGGCTGCGTTTCCAAAAAGCATCGTAAGCTTAAGTACACAGTAGACCCATTAAAAGCAATGGAGCTACGATCAATTTAGGTTTATGGTGCTTTTGGGAAACGCAGCCCCATGTGTTTGGTGCACGATTGATTCAGTTGAAAAGATCCGATTCAAAAGAACGATTCTCTCGCGATTCGGAGTCGCTATCGTGTAGGTGGATCTACATGAGTTCGCGTCAACATCGCGTCTGAATTTCATGGTCGCGAGAAAATGTGAAAGTCAAAACCGTGAAATCTCAGTGACCGGACACGATGTCGAGCTGATCACAGGAAAGCAGCCAGGTACTGTGAAAGACTTCATATCCTTCTTTAGCCACGCGTGTGTTTTGCTTTGAATTATAGAGCTAATTGGCTAGGCTATCCGGCTGGGTTTGGCTGTATGAATAAGGTAATTATCATCATGTCAAGAAGATCTCGCCTACAGTCGCGACAACCGAACGCTGACTCTTATAAGATAACTGCTTTACGCTTGGGTAAAATAGACATGGGCTTGTACACGAGTCAGTAATAGCTCTTAATTGTACTGTAAAGTTTGCTGGATCAGCTGTATGCTCGTGTCTCGCGACTTAAAGGGCTAGTTCACCCCGAATTATAATTCTGTCATTATTCACTCGCCACTGAATCTCACTTCCGTGAACACACACATAGAGGTGCACACAATGACAATCTCAGTCGCCATTCATTCTCATTGTGTACAAGAGACGGAAGTCACGGAGGTCTTTATCACTAGGTTGAACCCTTGCTGATAATATGTTCCTAATGTCAACACATGTAGCAGGCTAGTAGGACTTCGAGCCGGCGTGGTTTATAATGTCATTTCCTGTGATGCTTAATGACATGATGTCACTTATTGTGCATTCCACGCTATGATTCCTCATTGTCACTCTGAGCAGTGTGTGTGTGTGTCATGAATGTTACCTCAGATTTTATGAGCTGCAGTGTGTGTGATGTTTCTTATAAAAATGGTAATTTCTAAAAAGCTTTTTTTTTTTTTTTTTACTTACTGGAACTTATTTTCAAGGTTATGATTTGTAATTGTAACTTTTTTTTCTCGCCAGGTTTTGCAGTAGGCCAGGATTGCTCCTCTGGACTGAATCTTAGGTGCGTGCGTGTCAATGTGACGAGAGGAAACTCTACCGACGACACTATGGGTCAAGACAGAGGAAAGTACGATTTCTATATAGGCCTCGCTTTGGCTATAAGTTCCAGTATATTTATTGGAGGTAGTTTCATCTTAAAGAAGAAAGGACTCCTTCGACTGGCCAGGAAGGGCTCTATGCGGGCAGGTATGTTTTTTTTTTGTGTGCTTTTGAGCTAGAGGTGTCAAAAATAACATATACAGCTAGCTCTTACAGAGAGGTTTAACTGGTCTGGGTGGGAAAATGACTGAGATGTTTTATTCAGACACGCCTGTTCTGTAGCCATCATTGTTTAAACGTAAAGGTGCAGCACTCACTGCACACGGTTTTGTTTTTTTTAATAAATGATTAACTCTGTTACCATGTCATTGACTTCACTGTACTGAGATATTTAACCCTGTAGGGACTATTTCATTTAAGACAACAAAAATAAGTTTTACTGTTTACTTAAAAAAGAAAACTATAACTAATTGCTTTTCGCTTTTGTAAAGTGTCAGGTTTCAGTTTTATTCACTCCAGTTTTGTTAGGACATTATTGGGTAGTTAGACAACAAACATAAGCATTACAAACATTGACGTATTTAAATCATTCAATTTGATTGAATTTTGCTTAAGACTGTTATAGTTGACTTTCAAATTAACATTTTTTTTTACAGAAAATTATAAATAGATATTTAAATAAAATAATAAATAAATAATTATTTATATAGAACCACACTACCATTCATAAGTTTGACATCATCATGATGTCAATAAATGAATACTACTTTTCAGTAAGGATGCATGGGATTAATTTAAAGTGACAGTGAAGATTTTTACTGTTACAGATTCTATTTCAAATAAAGGTTTTGAAAAAAATCTTGAAAACATATCGCTGTATTATACATCAAAATATCACTGTTTTTCAACGTTGGTAATGATGATGATAAATGCATATTAAAAGGATTTCTGAAGAAACATGACACTGAAGACGATTCAAAAAAAAAAAAGTATTTTAAACAGAACAAAACATAAATACCAATGTTTAAACAGTAGTGTATTTCAAAATATGACCTGTAAAGCTTAAAAATACTGATACTCTGAACTTTGTATCTACACTAAACAATGTTGGCAAACTGTGATGTCATTTACCTTCAACCTTGTTGTAGTAATTTAGTTATTTAACTGTTGACATTTGCAGTCATTTCTAAGGGATTATAATATTTGTCTCATGTAGCACACATGAGTTTTTTGACATCTAGAGAGCAGGGTGGCCGATATATGATATGCCTTACGATTTAATTATAGCAAACGTGTCCTACGCAATTATTGCTGACATATTGTTTAAACAATGTGGAAAAACTAATAATCTCTCTTTCCAGGCCAAGGAGGTCACGCATACTTAAAAGAATGGCTTTGGTGGGCTGGCTTGTTATCAAGTGAGTGACATGGATTAAAAAAACCAAACACACTGCAGCTTTTATATATATATATTTATCATGTTTGTGGCTCAGCGTCTTGGAAGCAACTATTTGAATTCTGTCTGCTTTGACAGTGGGGGCCGGCGAAGCTGCCAATTTCGCTGCATACGCCTTCGCTCCCGCCACCCTCGTCACTCCTCTCGGGGCTCTCAGCGTGCTAGTCAGGTCTGTAAACCTTTCTCTGAATTATAAAAACCTCTTCATTGTTAATATGCAAAACATTTTAATAAGACAGCAGGCGAAGCGTATGAAATTGCACTCAGAACTGTTTGTTCAATTGGGTGGTATAGCGGCCATTCTTCTGGTTTCCTCTTTTGGGGGTTTTAAACCAAGTGTGACCTAAATCTTAGTCGTTGCAGGTCTCAGCTTCACGAGGTGTTGCAGTTTGTAATGCTCAAAGCTAAAGTGTTACAGGTATTAAAGGACAAAAACAAGCTTCAACAGTTTACAACGTCTTAGCTAACCTACTTTGTTCACAACACATTTTTAAAGGGGCCTTAAGATGATTTAAGACCAAAATAACATTATAATAATCGAAAATACAATACAACTTTCTTAAAACTGGAATTTTTTTTAGACATGCCATTTTATCGGGCAGAGTAAATTAATAGCAACGAAATAAATAAATTCAGTAAACCATGAAACATCTGGACAATTTTTGTGAATAAAGGAGGGCCTTGGAATCTAAATGTAACATAGGTGAAATATTTAATTTCTACAGTTTATTATAGCAGTACTTCTAATTAAGGGTGAGTAAATCAAACCCTCTAAAGGTTTAATGGCGTGTCTGTTTTTGCAGTGCGGTATTGTCCTCGTACTTCCTGACGGAGAGGCTGAATCTGCACGGGAAGCTTGGCTGTCTGCTCAGTATCCTAGGCTCTACTACCATGGTGATACATGCACCTCAAGAGGAGGAGATCGACAGCTTAGAAGACATGGCCAAAAAACTGGTTGATCCAGGTAAGCTGTGACATGTCAAGACAACGAAACTGCTTAGACCAGTCTTAGAAAGCTAGTCGTGTGGTGGTTGGTCAGATAACATAGTAGCTAAATTTTGGGCAGCTGGAATGCGAATAACTTGTTTTTGTTCAGCGGTGTTGCTCAGTAATTTGGCTTCTGTGGTGTCAGCATGCGTTCTTGTGGTGTTGATAAATGAAATAAGCAGGTACAGAAGTACATTCAGAAGTTTGGCATCAGAAAGATTTTTTGGCTACGCTTTATTTTAAGGTGTCTTTGTTGTTACAGTGCAATAGTTGTACATTTAAGAACTTGGTAAAATAAATTTACTACATGTATCTACTATAGGGTTAGTAGTAGGGGTACTTGCATGTAATTATGCATAACTTATTCTTTTTACGGTAACGCTTTACAGTGAGGTTCATTAGTAAGAATGAACAATACTTCTTCACCATTTACTAATGTGTTATTCAAATCTCAGGTTGTGTTTGTTAGCATTAATGTTTTTTGAGGTAACTAACTATGAATAACTGCATTTTTATTAACAAATGTTAGCAAAGATGAATGAATACTGTGATAATACTGTCGTTCATTGTTTGTTCATGTTAGGAAATACTGATGTTAACAAATTACAACTTAATGCAAAGTGTTACTGTTATTACTATAGTATGTTATTATAATGCATAACAAACACTGTTAAAGAGTCTCCCATGCAGGGCTGTATTTACTTGAACAAATATGAAATTGTTTTGAAATATTATTAAAACTCTATTTTAATATATTTAAAATTGCAATTTATTCCTGTGGTGACAAAGCTGAATTTTCAGCAGCCATTACTCCATTCTGATATGCTGATTATGTGTTTTGTTGAAAAGAGTTGTGCTGTTTAATATTTTGGTAGGAATGGTCATCAATTATTTTTAGGATTCTGAAAAATGAAAGCACAGCATTTATTTAAAAAACACATTTGTGACTGTGTAAAAGTCTATCACTTCTGATTATCATCTTTGCAATCAATGTAAGCATTGGTTATTTTTTCCGTCAACTTTTGAACAGTTTATTCATATTTTATTCTAAGTCTTTTGACTGCTTTATATAACTAATGATAATTCTCATCTTTTCTACCATCTGTCTCCAGGATTCGTGGTCTTCGCGACAGCTGTCATCATCACAGCGCTCATTTTCATCTTCGTAGTGGGCCCACGCCACGGGCAAACCAACATCCTGGTCTACATCACCATCTGCTCCGTGATTGGTGCTCTGTCCGTGTCCTGCGTGAAGGGATTGGGCATCACCATTAAGGAGGCTATCGCCGGGAAGCCAGTGTTGCGAAACCCTTTGGCCTGGCTGCTGCTGCTGAGCCTGATCGCTTGTGTTAGCACACAGATCAACTACCTGAACAAAGCACTGGACATCTTTAACACATCCCTGGTGACGCCCATCTATTACGTCTTCTTCACCACCTCCGTGCTCTCGTGCTCTGCCATATTGTTTAAAGAATGGGAACACATGGGCACCGATGACATCATCGGCACACTGAGCGGCTTTGTTACGATTATTGTGGGCATCTTTCTGCTGCACGCCTTTAAGGACGTTAGCATTAGCTTGTCGACATTGGCCGTGTCCATTAGGAAAGACGAGAGGAACGGCCCTGTCTTAAATGGCATGGCAGCTCACAACCACTCCAATTATGAGCTGCTGCATAACGTCACGGAGGACTTCGACGACAGAGAGTCAGGGTTGCCTTTTGACAGCGTCTCCAGAAGGAACGGCACTATGGCAGTTGCTTAGGTTCAAAGAGGAACCAGTATGCAGCAGTTCGTCTATGAAAATGTTTTGGCTGCTCTACGGACATTTAGCATTTTTCTTTCCTTTTCAGATATGAGATAAACCTAAGACAATCAACTCTCAGTACAAAAACTAAAAATACAAAAAAGATGGACCAATCGATTATACTAAGGGTTTTATTCGGCTTATTTTTGTTATTTTGTTCATTTTTTTTAAACTAGACTACATGGTAAGTTTCATCTCATTCCTCATGTAGCACTGTAAATATACAACTGTACGTTTTTAAGAGACTTTTGTTATATTTTATGTACAGATATATGCATTTACATGCACTGAGTTTCTTTCTACAAAATCAGTAGTTGCTTTGACTTTGTAATAAAGACATCCAAGTGGAATGATGAGAAGAATTTCTCAGTTCATCAGAAGTGCTGTGGTTATTTTATTTTAGGGCTTGTTGACCCAAAAATGAATCATTCACCCTCATGGCGTTCCAAACATTCCAAACTTGTTTCGGAAAAACAAAAATTGAAGGCATGTTTCTTATGCAGCCAGTGTTATTTTATTTTTAGTTGCAGTTTTGGTTTTCACACAAAAACCTTTTAAAGGGTTACTCCACCCCAAAATATTGTCATCAATTCCATGTCCTTCCAAACCCATAAAAGCTTCATTCGTTCTCAGCAGACAATTTTAAGATATTTTGGATGGAAACCGAGAGGCTTGTGACTAAATAGAGCAGTTATTTTTATTTTCTTTGCGTACAGAAAGTATTCTTGTCGCTTCATAAAATTCCGATTCAATCACTAATGACAGACTGTTTTGGACAAGGTCTTTCATTCTTCAAAATAACGGCTTTATTTAGTCACAAGCCTCTGTTTTCATCCAAAATATCTGAAATTGTGTACCGAAGACGAATGAAGCTTTTACATGTTTGGAGCATCATGGAGGTAAGTGATAAATGACAATATTTTCATTTTGGGGTGAAGTAACCCTTTAAATTCGCTTAATATTTTGTCATATTTATTAAAATTAGTCAATTATACCAAAAACTATAGAATACTTTTTTTTTTCCTCTCTTTTTTAACAGACAAAACTAATTGCGCTCCTGAGGAAAATCTGAGCTCCTGAACATTATATTTGTAGCTTAGCGTTACACGATAATCTAACTTAGTTTTGCTGGTTATTCGTTTTCATTGTGTCCTAAAGAGTTTAATCAGTTCCATTTTATTTGCATCATATTACAAGCTTGTACTACATTTATATTGTGTGATTGTATCAGATTAATTGAAAAAGGACACGTTTGAATGAGTTAATTAACCCGCAAACAAAATGTTTTAATTGACCGGTGTTCATTCATTGTTTAGATTCCCCTAAAACTAGATTTTATTCAAAAACATTATCTTTTGGTGTACATTTGTCTCGTCAGTTTATGATACTTGAATTAAAATCTTTTAATTCGATCTTTGAAACATTGTCCTGCAAAATGCATCTCCAACCTGCTTCAACATCTTCAGAGATGCCTCTCAAGCGGTCCTGAAGATCAGGTGTGTTTGATCAGGGATGGAGTTAAGCCCTTCAGGAAACCCAGCATTAATACAAGTCCTTTAACTTGGTTAATTTGGTGCAAAAACAACAGGCAACCAGAGTTTGCTATTTATTGAATTAAAATCTGATTACATGATTCAAATACAAAAAGGCACGTTTATTGAGGGTAAGAACTTGGTTACACTTAAGGTTTTATTCAGGATAATAGAAGAAAAATAATCTTGCATGCAATCATTCAAAAACACCACAGAATATACCGCTCGTCTCTCACCACAGCAAAAGCTTAAATAATCAGTTGATAAAACCCACTTGGCCATTTTCCAACCCTTTCCCTCTGCTTTCCCCTTGGTATAAAACATGAAAAGGAGTAGTGCTGTGCTATCATTAACATATAAAAGATAATATTCATTCATCTATAATAAGGCACGAGTGTGTGTACAAAATCAAATCAATCTGAAATACACTAAGTAAAACTGGGCCGTTTGTCTGTATCGTTTTAAAACATATTTTGGCCTAATTACCAAAGCCTGAGACATGTGCAAAACCAATAATAGTACAATTGATTAATGCTTACAAAACACTCGACTAATCACAAGGCAACTTACTGGCTCTGTGAACACTACAGGCTGGCGTAAGAAAGGCGTCTCTAAGTAGAATGTGACAGTGAAACTGGTCCTAAATGTGTTGCTAAATATGTTCCCCTCTACCATCTCTTCCACTTCTAATTGGTGCGATTGTATGCCAATCTCAGTTACTGGCCAGTGACTGATGGATCGGAGGCTGAAAGCAACGGACATGTTCGACTGGCATGTTCTCTCCATCCCCGGACTTCAGGTACTTGTTCAAAATGGCGAAGATTTCATCATTCAGAACCTGGAACTTGCGGATTCGGTCAACCATTTTCTTTAGAGGCTAAAGTAAGCGAGAGAAAAAAGATGATTTAGCTGATGTCTTGACTGTAGAAGTTACTTAAAAACTTCTCGCTGAAGAAAAACTCACCACGCTCTTGATGATCTCATCTTTGCCGTCATGTTTCTGCACCTTAAGCAGATGGTAGCTGAAGTCCAGGATATCAAAGCGTCTGTACTGTCCAAGCAATGTGATAATCATGCAACCGGCCCAGTTCAGACCATCTCCAAAACATTGTCTAGAAGAAAATCAATACGCTTTATGAAGCACAAATATCATAATCTCAACGTAAACAGCCAGTCTGCATGACCAGAAAAACAGCTGATCGGTTTGCACTCACTCAACAGTGAACTCGTGCGCTCCCACCGGGATGCAGTACACAAACTGCATGGCGCTCCACAACCTGTGGAACTCCACACACTCGTCCACGTGCATCACGCCGTTGCTGGGCAATGGGCCGCGCCAGATTGGGTCATCCAGATAACCTCGGACGCGAGTCAGAATGACCTCGAATATGGAGAGACCGCAGCACAGCCGCTCTTTAGTCAGCAGGTCACCCTCACGGGCGATGGCAATTTGCTGATGAGAGATTGCACAGAGTATTGGTTCAAATCAGACCAGTGCTGCTCACTCAAGACTATGGTATTTGTTTTGTCAAAGCAAATGGTTTGTCCTTCATAGCATATTTAGAATTATTTATCAAATCTGAACAGTAGATGGCGATGCCACCACAATTATGTGGTATTGTGAAAATTTGAATGACTTATTATTTCTAATGAATAATTATGGCATAAAAAGTCACCACTGAGATATGATCATTTTTGACTTATTATCTATAAATCTTATCTCAATCTTTGTCAATTATGACATATCTTATTCTGACTTTGTGTAATAACTGTGATCTATAAAGTTATCAGACAAGATTGACTATCGACTTTTATCTCAATTTTAACTTTTTGTGTCAATTTCACCATAATTATAGCTTTTTATCTCATAATTTCAGACCTTTATCTCAATAATCATGATTTACCAAAGCATTATAATTACAACCTGATTAAAGATCTTCTCTCATAAATTTTAATTTGTCGATTTCAACTTAATCATATAAAATTATGAGATAAAGCCATAATTAATTATCTCAAAGATTAGGATATACCAAAGTTAGTTTCGACTTGTCATAGTTATGGTTTTATCTCATGTCAGTTTCAACCTAATTATGGCCTTTTCTCTCTTAATTGTAGATTTTTAGCCAAAATTATTATTATTATTTTTTTTTTTAGCAAAGCATGATCATGTAGGTGTGTCAGTTATGATTTTTATTAATAATTTCCATTTTTAAATGTCAATTTCAGTGACAGAAAACAGCAGTGTTAAGTAATACTCTTTTCTTAAAGCAAACTTTAGATATCACCATTTTTATTTTGAAAAAAAATCTATTTGGCCATTACCACTGACAAGGCCCATAAATAACAAAAGCGAATGTGAAAGGCTCAGGGATGAGCTCAAACCAGCAGTTAGGTGTGTAATTAAAGATGCTAATGACAATAAGAAGATGTGTGTACTGGAGGCGGCAAAGTAGCAGAGCACGACTAAAGCGGCTGTCAGCGCACAGTGATGTTTCACCCACCTGAGGGGTTCCCAGACGCTCAATTAGAGGCACCATATGCAGCGCTGTGTATTTGGCCTCCAAACGCTTCATCTTAGCATCCAGACGTTCACCTTCTGCTCAAGTGTGGGTTGTAGAGGGATTATTGGATATGTATGAGGAACTGCTCGAAAAAAAGCATTCTAAAAATACTGCAAACTTCCGTAAACATGAGCTTACCTTTAACGTGAACTCTTGGCAAGATGTTTTGAAAGGGCGCTGCATGCAACAAGTCGCACACTTCCTCTTGAGACTGCAGGAAGAGAGACAAACTCATTTCAGAAACTAAAACGCCAGGGCAAAAAAAAAAAACAAGGAATCAATGAAATTGCGAGTTCAAAGCATTTCAAATAAGCAATTTCAAACAAGCCAACATTGACACTTTGACATGCATATGCATAATCACAGAGTTTTGGTGCATTATGTAAATCAGATTTACTAGTAAACACAAATACCATTAGTCATTAGCTTAATGTCTGTGGGCAGTGTTTTGTAACAACAATAATGTTGTCTCATATCTGTTGTCTCAAGTTGACCAAATGTTCAAAATACATGAACGTTAATTTTGATTATGTAACTTGAAACGTTAAAATTTTACATGTATAAATTAATATTGAAGATTAACCGTCAACATTATGTATATCTTTATGTCATGTACCTCTCTTCAGTATTTGTCACGAGTTATTGTGGCAAGGTTTTCATGGGTGATGTGGCTTGACAACAAGAAGCAGAAATGGCACTTCATGTAAAAAAGGATTTTTTTAATGCATGTCCCATGAAGCTTTTTAGAAATCCTTGACACAGATATCTATGCGTACGGTTCCAGCAGATGGAGCCATGCAGTCACATACTCCACTGACAGGAGCTATTACAGATGAGGCTGTTGACATTTAAATTAAAATGCAGAGAATTACAGCCGACAGCTCTGATTGCGTTGACCTTGCCACTTTCAAACAGGTGCAGAAATGTTCTCCAGACAACCCTTAATTGTTGACACTATAATTTGAAGTTTTATGTGAAGGTTGGTGGAAGACAACATCTCCCTGGGTAACTTTCAGAATTATGACTAATGGTTCACAATTAAACAGAGGCTTATCACATCTGTGAAGAGTCTCTTGAGTGAATGGATGAATGTCAGATTCTGAACCATGCTGCAGTGATGCTTCATTCATTATGCAGTGTAAACACAAGCAACTTCTACACATATCTAAACTGATTTTTTTATTTTTTTATTCACAGATTCTATATAACTCAATGAATCAAAAATATTTAGGTGTTAAATTGGGATCAAGGGAGAAGAACAACTAAATATACATCATCTCTTATTCATAAATTAATTGCAAGTTTAAATCTTGATGTTGAAAGTTTAAGATCTTAACTACACCAATAAAAAGTAAACCTGGGGCTATGATGTCAGTCTTCAGACTGACTGTTATTTATTGAGAGTAGCAATAAACTCATTAATTTACAAATCAAACTAAATGCATTAAGAGCTGTGGAACAGTTTACCAAGCAACTGTATGGCATGACTTTAGGAGGGAACAAACATTTCTTAGAATAAATGATCATTTCAAAAAAAGGTGTCCAAGTAGATGATAATTCATCACTTTGAATTTAAATCAAGTGATTTGTTAACATTCAGACTTTGAAAAGAGTAGAAAATGAGATAAACAAGGCAACAGCGAGATCACATTGTTAGTGCCAAGTCTCTATCAGGAAAATACGCACTTGACAGTGGGGTTGAAAACAAAAGATATAAATAAATAATGTGAAGCTGACCTGCATCTTAAAAGTGTTGATATGGAGAAACTGACAGTGCTGCCACATGAAACACAACTGCAAATGTGTTTCCATGACAACCGTGTGTCAGAGTCAGACATCCTAAACACTGAGCAGGTGACTGACTAAACAATGGCAGTCACCTGTGCTGTGTACTCTATACAAAATGTACATTCACATCTCTAAAATATGTATGTGAGTGTAAATATACATTTGTGTATATGGAATCTAGTTGCATGACTTGCTGATTAATCTTATTAAAATCACACATCGGTTTCGGCCCAGAAATGACCTCCCAAAAATTACAACTCTTATCGAGTTAAATATACAGTCAGTCATTGCCCTGCATCACATTTATCAACATCTGCATGCAATGTCAGATGCAGATCTGCACACGGCCAGTGTGCATTAAATATGTTAATAATTTTACCGTTATTTGTTCCATAATTAATCACACCTAGTTAACACATTACAGTACATGTATTTGTAGTGCCCTCCACTAACATTGGCACCCTTGGTAGATCTGAGAAAAGGTGGCTGTGAAAATTATTGGCACCCAATTATTGCCATGTCCTTTTCCCAAGATAATAGCCACAGCAAAAGCTTCATTTTGTGCTCAGTGACTAATTCTTGTGTTTATTTTGATGTTTGTTTTGGCCCATTATAAGATTTCTAACATAGTCAGTGAATTATTGATTTTAATCTGTTGGAATTTGATAAAATCCATGATGCCACACGTCTAAACAAGATGTCCAGGACCTCCAGCTGAAATATAGACCCACCAAACACATCTTGAGCGATTGCTGCTAAAAAAAAAACTATTTTTATAGAAGTCAAAAAACTATTGATCATATAAGCCAGTCCCATTTGTAGTTCCAGTCCTGTCTGACAACTGAACATGCTGGAGATTGTTTTTGGATGAGCGAGGAATTTTTTTTTTGAAACACATGTACTGATGTAGGGGCTGTTTGACTATTTTTTTTAAAAGGTTTTCTGACGCTGAGACTCAACTATTTTCTGCAATTCTCCAGCTGTGGTCCTTGAAGAGTCTTTAGCCACTCAATCTCTACTCCTCGCAGTGTATTAGGACGATAGAGACAGTTGCTAATGTAGGATTGGTCTGTAGAGTTTTAAGGCATGTTTTTTTTATTGTATATTGTGAATGCTCAGTCATCATACCAAGCTCTGTTCACTCAGCAGGCAGAAGAGCAGAGCATTTCCAACTTCCCTCAGGTTCTGGAAGCACACGGTCTTCAGCTCAGCATACTCCACAATGTCCTTCAACTGGTGGTGGAAGAACTCCAGAATACCTGCATATAGGAGACAAATCATACTTTCACTATATTGACTATAATGCCTCATTTTGGTTGTTTTTGGAAATGCTGAAGTATTAGTATTCTTGTATTTGCATACTGCATAGTGATTAATACAAATCAATCCTGTTTCTGGATCAACATGCCTTTTTTTAACGCCTAAAATCAGGACGTCTAGCAATTCCTCAATGATTGTCAAGTTTTCCAGTGCAAATGTTTAGATTGCACTGCACCTCCATATCTGAGGCCATGGTACTCAGCCGGAAAAGGGTGGCCTTGTCCCCTTCAGGTTGGTGGGGAGTTCCTGCCCCAGGTGGAGGGGTTTAAGTATCTTGGGGTCTTGTTCACGAGTGA
>JAUYWG010000039.1:12759271-12814324 GCA_034779775.1 Enteromius afrohamiltoni | reverse complement strand
CTCTCACCTATGGTCATGAGCTTTGGGTTATGACCGAAAGAACGAGATCCCGGATACAGGCGGCCGAAATGAGTTTCTTCCGCAGGGTGGCTGGGCGCTCCCTTAGGGATAGGGCAGAAGCCTTTAACTACATATACAGACCATTTGCTGTTTTTCTACCCTCTGCCCATCTCTCTCCTCCACCCATTTCTTTTTTTTTCCCCTTTCATTTGTTTTTTTGTCCAGGCTGAATGAAGCCCACATAAATCAGACACAGCCATGGTTTCAGTGTGGAGCGAACCCTCTCAGTATAGTCACCCAGAAAGAAATAACAAACAGATAAGGAGAACGACAGCAAGAGGCAATTACCAAACCTTCTCAAGTCAAGAGGGATCTGATTAAGTCTTATAAAACACAGCTAGCGTCTACCGCGTAAGCTCTGCTAAAAGCACCCCTGCTTGACTGACACACTGCTGACAGCCAATCTAGCTAGCAGCACAGTTGGATTTATGAAAGCTTAATAATTCAGTGCTTATCTTCTATTGGTGATAGTGGGAGCTCATATTCACAAAGGGTCAAAGTGGCTCTCCTGGGTCAGAAAATAATAGACTTGTTAAGGAGTGTCCAAAAAAAAGTGTTTCATTTTCACCTACCTGGAGAGCCGTACTCGTGGCGGGGCAGACGGCATATCTTGGGCATCACTTCCATCAGGGTCTTCACATACTGCAGAATGGTGCCCTGAAGCTGCACCAGAAGAAGAAGAAGAAGAAGAAAAAAAAAAAAAAAAAAAAGGATGACATGGTGACTTCAGCAGAAATGCTGCTAACACCCACACATCCTGAACTTTATCTTTTGTTCCTTATACTTAAAAGATAGGTTAGAAGTGTAAAACTATTTGCTCTAACAATGACCTTACTCAATGAATATCCTTATAAATGATCTTTTGCATAATGAAAACAGAAATGTAGTATATACCATATCAAATGCATGCATTGCTGACAACCAAAGCCATGACTTTAGTATGGAAACCACTACAATTAAGGCACTGCTTGAGAGATTTTAGTAGGAATAGTACACTATGAATTTATTTATATATATGTATGTATGTATGTATGTCAGTCAAGGATCTTGAAAAATGTCTCAGATCTCCATTACCAAACTTCAATTTGAATGCTTATATACGTACCAGACTTTTGACGACCTTTAACAGCTCTTCCATCACCACAGCGATGCCCTGGTATCCTAGAAGTCTGCAAATAGCCTTAATATGTGGGGGTCCCAGGAAGTTCCGGTAGAGGCCGTATATACTACTGTACGCCAAATTCAAGGCCTAAATCATTAAAAAGAAAAGACAGCAAGTTAGTGCTTGGAACAAAACTCAGGATTTCATGTTGAGACAGCCTTACTGTAAGCCAACAACAATATGTAATATACTTTAAAATACAATTTATTCCTGTAATGCAGAGATGAATTTTCATTTGCCATTATTTGATCCTTCAGAAAACATTCATTTCTGAAGCACACTGAAAAATAAAGGTGATGATGAAAATTCAGCTTTGCATTACAAAAATAAATAATATTATATATTAGTATTTTAATATAGAAAACCTTCATTTAAATTTGAATAATCTTAAATACTGTAGTAACAAAACTTGAATTAAATAAGCTTCCTTCTTTTTGCTTGATAGAATCGCAGTACTTGACTGATTAATGATTAATCATTCATGAGCATACATGTTCGTAGGTGTTGTGGCAGTGAATCAGGGGAGACAGGTCACCAGTCTGAGGGAGTAATTGAGAGCAGAGTGGGGGAGGAGAAGTGCCATGTGTTTTTCCAATGATTGAGAGAGCAAGGAAGCGTAAGAGATCGAGGATGAATGAGAGAGTTCAAGCTCTCTCAGCTGTAATTCTGTTTAAAATGCATTCTACGCAAAACACTGATGTGTCGTCTCCCCCTCCCCGCTGCACACTCTCTCTTCTCTGCTTTATTTGCCGTCTGCTGTTCTAATCAGATAGAAGAGCTTTTCTGTGCAGCGGTGTGGAAGTGGAGCGCTTTCTGCAGGAGACCCGAGCCATGCCAAACACAGACAGCTACAGGTCACACTCTCTGAACGCTTCAGGAGGACTCTGTCTGCAACGGGGATACGGGCTGTGTATGAAGTGACTCCTCATTTTTTAAGGTAAGATTTGTTGATCTCAGTTCAATAGGTGTAGATTACCTGTAAAATTCAGACAAGTGCTGTCTGAAAATACAACTAAATCTATAGCATCTGTGAGGATTTGAAAAAGATTGGAAAGAGCAACAAGTCTGTAGGGAGAGAGAATACAAGTCCTGTTTTCCTCAGACTTCTCCGAGCGTTATTGACAGTGTGCTTCTGGAAGATCAAAATGATTTAAAGTGTTTTGTATGGTGCTGACTGCCAAGTAATTACAGCATGCGTGTGTAGAGTACAGGGTCACCACTCATCCACACAAGACCAATGTGGTGATTTATTGATTGAATTAATGGGCTTCAAACGTACCAAAGGCTTGAGCCTCAAAAGAATAAAAAAGGCAACTATTAAGAAAAAAAATCCAGAAATGTCAAAGCAGCAGAACTCTTAAAAAGAGGTTATAAAGCAGGTTATATTAAAAATAAATGTTTATAAAATATAAAATAATGATGCAGCAGTGTTAGGTCATGCATAATGCAAGACATATTAAAACTATAGTGATGACTCATGTAATTGTTTCTTATAATTTAAACTATAAATAATGCTATTCATTTATAATGAGAGAATTTCTTACGGGTTTCTTTTCTTGGCAAGGATATATATGGATATTATGTAAATTGGAAATTTCTCTTCAACTCATTCACATAATCCTGCTTTAGATATCTAGTTTTGAAGAGGAAAAAACTAGATACAAAGCAATCAAGGCGGATAAATAAAAAAATCTGTTCTTGTACTCAATAACCTGGTGCTTTTCCCCTCTAGATAAATCTGCTTTTCCTAACACCGTGATAAAGCAGGGCAATTGTACTTAAATACAAATGAAAATTGAAATTACAAAAGAGGATATAACCATGAAAAAAGCCATCTTGTGTGTTACCTTCACAGCAGAGAATCAATGTTATTTACTAACATAAAAAAGGCAGGAAAAACTGCCTGAATCACATTCATAACATCTTCAGTGTTTGTAGCAAAGCTGTATTTTTAATACTGCTGTCCTCAGCCAGTGTTCTATTATTAAATCCTTTTGACAAAGCACTTGACAAAATCAATTTATATGCTTCAGGTAGTTTTTAATTTCTTAAAAAAACATTTATATCAGAAGCAAGCCCATTACTGATCTATTAAGTTGTTGTTGCACTGCATTCAAGGTCAGAATTGATCTAAATGAATGCTTTTCTTTAAATGTTTTTCTTTTCCTTTATTCTTCCAGATCCTTCAGAAGCATTGCATGTTGTGTGAAACCAGCCTACATCAAACTGTGCAGGCATAAGGGCCCAAGTTTCAACTTAAAAAAAGCAAAAAAAAACCTCAACATGACTATCACCATTCAGAATATCACAGCCACCTCTGCTATCGTGAGCTGGCCAACATCTCCAGGCTGCATCGACACGTTCTACAGTGTCATGTATCACCCCAACTGGAACAGCTTGTTAATGGGTTACACTCGCAAGAGCTTCTTGCGGGAGGATAGGGTCCCTGTGAGCCAGACGTCCACTAGTCTGGGCAACCTCAGTCCACAGACCACTTATATCCTTTGTGTCACCTGTCAGTCTGCCAACCCCACCAGAGAGCAGTGCCAGGTCTTCAGTACCCTAGATGAGGGCTCTGAGCTGGGAGAGAGCGGCAGGGAGCTGGCGATGGGTGTCTGGCTGGCCAGCAGCATCCTTTTGCTGATTATTGCTGTGGCTCTGCTCTGGGGGTGTCTGCACACCATGTGTCCAGCAAAGAGGGACCCAGAAAGAGGTAGCCAGTCATGCCCGAACCCTCCGCACCTGGCTCTGACCCCCATGGGTGGGAACATAAGAAGTGAAGGAAGAAAAAGTTTGTACACGCCAAGTTGTGGCGGGGAAGACTCTCAGAACGCAACAGTGATTGAAAATCCTTTTCGAGCCGAGCATGGCGGGGAAATGGTGAACGGGCAGGTCTTGAACTTCGAACACCAAGTAATAAACAGAGATTTGGCCCTGGGTCAGAATAACTAGAGCACCAAATTGTTATTTTGATAACACTGACCCCAAAAATTTTCTAAACTATTAGAACTTACACAATGATGACAATTGCCAGGGGTGAAACCATTTTAAGGAAAGGAGACTTTGACAGTCGAACAATGCTAACAGGGTTAAATCAGCATTTAAACGTCAGATGAAAATATCACAAATATATTAAAGAAACTGAAGCCGGCCGCTTGGCTTTAAGCGGTTATAAAACTTTTTTAAACGTGAGTTAATACATTTGGAATCTGAATTAATCTAGGTTTATGCTATTTTTGATTAATTTATAACCCCCGACATACACGCTTTTTAATAATGAATAAATAACAACAATAATCATAATATAATCATTATTTGACCATGATAATTTTTACATTAAGAGATATTACCTAATGTTCCAATACACAAAAGATTTGCATCAGAAGCATAATTTATTTGAGATATTTTTACAGAACTTGGGTCACCTATCAACTTACAATGTTGAGATTGTGTCTGTAGAGTACAGTGTCAGTTTAAAGTTAAACACTGCTGCCATTTTGGTTACGCAAGGCAAAAAACAAGAATTGCTTTGTGCAACTTTACCTTTAATGGCTGTAGAAGTGTTGATTTTAGTTTGTTTGTGAGCTGATAGCCTATCAGTTTTGTGTTAGCTGCTTTGAAATCCTATTATGCTTGAAATGTACTTTGCCGACCTATCTATCTTGCTTAATAAAAAGATTAAATTAAATTTAAAAAATTCTCTATATGTTATGGTTTGTGAGAGTTAATGTTCCAATTGAAGCTGAAGATGTAATAGATTTTAACTCATGCACACCCACCTTTGAGCCATACAGGTACTGTGGCTGGGCATTGGGAGGCTTGTCTCTCTGAAACTCTTGTGAAAATGGCAGCACAGTGCGAACAAACCTAAACAAATGGGAAAATTGTTTTTAAAAAAAAAATGTTTATTGGGTTTTGTTGTCAAGTTATTGCAAATTCTGTTTAATAAGGCTGTACTCAGCATTTCCTCTCTGGCTCTATTCATAGTGAACAATACAGTGAAAAAACTCATCACACAAAGTCAAAAGCCAGTTTCCAAAAGGAACATGTTTATAAAGAACAAATGACAAAAAAAGCCACAAATATCTGCTGTGACATGACCAACTTTTAGGTGTTGTTCTCAGTGTGCTAGTTAAAGTCACTTATGGGTGTGAGTGTAATACAACAGAAGCACCGTGTACTGAGAGTCCACTGAAAATCAAGCTGACACAATGACTAAAATCTTAGTTTCTCAAAGCAAAGATGTAACCTTCAGAAATGGCATTCTCCTGCCAGTTATGAGCTGTATTGAGAACATGACTGAATCCTGATGGCACTAGTTTACTTTGATAGTAAATGGGTACCTTTATAATAAATTTGTCATCAACAAGTCTATATTGCCCATGAAATTGTTGAAGCTGTTTTAACCTAACGGTGTTGGTCATGGCCTTCTTTCACCTCTGTTCTATACAGTCCATTTTCAACACCTCACAATTCAGTCTTGGGAATATTTCTCACCTCGCTATGGTTCTTTTCTCTCTTTCTTATTCTCTTCATATTTGATATATGAGTCAGACTGTACCTACTGCTCAGAAAAAAAATATTATGTCTGCTATTTGACAGTAAAGAAAGACTTAAAGAAATAGTGAATTCCAACTGCAGAAGGTAAAAACAAAATGTATCCGGAGAGAAATGAAAAAAAAAGTAACTAATTTGCCTCCACTTGCTGCAGATTAAACACACCATAAATGCTGCAACCAAGAGTCTGTGTACAAGAATGTATCTCAAATGAGCAAAAATGTATCTGATATAACTGGTTGAACTTTTTCTGGTTGAAATAAGCATAGACTTTAAACAGACTATTAATAACTAATGATCAAACTTAATAATTAACAATAAAAAAAAAAATTCAGATGAAAGTAATGCTCCATCTTCATTTAAGTGTCTTGTGCATCTGCCTTTCTGACAAGCGATGAAAGAAATTTTCTATGCAATTTTACTTTTAGCCTCAATCACGTCTATTTGACTAAAATATGGATGAATGAATACATATTACATCAGCTATCTACACTAATATAGCTGTTAAAATGCTGCCCATTTATAACATTAAAAAAATATATTATTGCAAAACCCTGCCATTAAAAATTAGTAGAGCCTGCCCATTTTTTCATGTAATATTTATATTTGATATTTTATATTAAAAAGGTATTAATTCACCAAAATTAATTCTCTGTGATTTCAATCCTGTATTAAATGCCATGTCAATCACTTACAAGATGTGCAAATATATTACAGAATTTCCTAAAAACTTCCAGCATCCTGACCAAATTGGGCTTTAAAAATAACCATTATTATTATTTATATTTAAAATAAATAAGTAAGTAACTTAAATAAACCTTAGGCACTCCCTACACACCTGTTCGTGGAGCCATTGTAGCAATAGTTGGGCAAGAAGTCATAGTTGAGTTCCCAGAAGACATGGAGAGTGATTCTGCCATAGGGCGCTGATACATTGTGGTTTGCCTCACGGAACATGGCATCAATACTGTCTAGTGTCAAAAATTTACCGAGGAGCTTATGGGTCATCCGGTTTATGTCCAACAATCCCTCCAATTCCTGATCAATGACAGAGAAAAGAAAAACAATTGGAATAAAAACACCCTCTCACTTTCTGACACAACATTCAGAAGAGCACGCACACACACCTCCAACTACTATTTGTATGAATACCGGTAATGCATTTTGGATCGATTTCATGTATGATGCTTATACAAATGTACACTTACATACATGAAGCAAACATGAGCAAAATCATTCAATAGGCTAAATTATTTATGCTGCACTCAGTTTTTTATTTTGCTGTAAGAGATGGCCTCTTTTCTTAAAAATTCGGAACCGGCAAATTTACAGAGCTAAAGCGTCTTTGTATGAGAAAATGAAAACTGCTAATTTCCATTAAAAAAAAAGATTTTAAAGGATAATTCACCATGATGGAAGTGAGGTCCTCACTCTCAAAGCGGTTGATGGCGAGCTCTAGAGATTTGTACAGGGCAGAGGATACTCTCTGGGTGATTAGACGGTTTAAGTCGATCGATCGTCCAAGAAGCTGCAAGAGAAAAGGGCAAAACAGGATGAGTGGACTTGAAAACAGCATCAATATACAGTAAATGTGAACAGAAGAGCAGCTGTCTTTACCTGGACATGTCTCTGTTTGAGGAGTGTCTCGTAACGATTGGAGGAAGGCCATGAGATATTTGCGCCCTGATTCTTACATTCGGCTCTTAGTCTTTTATCCAGGAGGAGACTGGAAATAAAGCGCATTTTTAAGTACCCAGCGCAACTTGCAGTACTACTGAAAAAATTCTGTCCGAATAAGGCTACAAACAGACCTTCCAGCAAGAATCTTGTAGTAGGCAAAGATTTGATCAGCGAGTTTGTAGACAAACTGGTCAAAGCAAAGGTTCACCTGGGGGAAAGAGAAGAAAAATCAGAACACTTAAACTTGAGTACAATGCAGTAACTGCATCAAAGGGTTTTATTTAGCGCCAATGTAGAAAGCCAAGAGGGTTCTTACCTCAGCTTCAATCTCATCATACAGGAACTGCTTTTTAAACTTTGTGAGAGCGTAGTGTGCACTGTCATTGTACAGATCCAATGAATACAACACATATCTGAAGAGATAAGATATACTTTTAAGCACATTTCATAAAAGCACTCTTTTCTGCATGTGTACATGTATGGCACTTCATTAATTGTATTAATTGTATATTTGGTTCTCACTCCATCATAGAGGCCTCTTTAGTCTCCAGGATGTGGTCGGTAAGGATCCAGGGCATGGACATCTCAATTGGGAACTGGATGCGGCGACCCATTGTGAGCTCCAGAAAGAACTCACGGAACCAGAGCTGGGACAAATCACAGCATTGCTGCAGCGTCTCTGCAATACATCAAAAAATAAAGAAAAGGGGGAAAAAAAAAAAAAAACATAAATAATAATATTACATATATTACAATTATAATATTAAAATAATATACATATATACACCATTTAAAAAAGAAAAAAAAAAAATCACATTTACTTGCATTAAATAATCTTACAGTATATAATCTATTGTTTTATAATGTAAAACTTAATAAAATGTTTACTTTTACTTCTCATTACGCAGTGGACATGCTATTTATCTTATCTTATCTTCATATTTTCTTAAAATGAAGTGTCTATACTTTTTTTAGGTGCTTTGTGTACTACTAATGCTAAATAACAAACATAGCTGAAAACATATATTTAGTAACCAATTTACTTTTGTTATAAATAGTAAATGTGTAGCAAATGGCTAGATTGGTGTGAACCGCCATTTAGTCTGTTCTTTACCACTGAAGTTGAGCAGATGAGTGTAGAAGAAAGATTCGCGATGAAACTTTTCGATGTCCAGGATGGTCGGACCCTCCAAACTACTACGCAGAGTCTTCTTTGAGCCGCTCTTATCAGCGACCAGTGACTCGAGCATCGTCCTGACCATATACAGCTACACAGAGAAACAAAAACAAAGACGGTGAAAGACGTCTTTACTCTTCACCAATGCACATTTATCCACCGCTCGACAGACAGACTCTGCTCTGGTGGAAGGATCTCTTTTGTATTCTGGTCCGAGTGCATTAACTTTAACTGATAGAGGGCACACAGGTGCCAAAGCTTCCCTGGAGATGTCAGACAGATCAAAGTGCTTGTCTGTACCTCTCCTCTTGGATCCATCTGGAATTGTGTGTGTGCGTCTGTTTGACACTCCATTCAAACACAGAGTGCTATTTTCAAGTCATTGTTTGGGTCACATTGTCTTGAACAAAGCATTTTCTTTTATCTGTATTTCATTAATTAAATGTGGACTATAAAAAAGAAAAACAAAAACGAGCTCCCTTTTGTCCCATGGTTTGAAATGAGAAATGAGTGGATCAAATTCTGTCCGTATCAACAAGCGGGTGTAAAAAAATTAACTACTCACTCAGAGATCGTACATAAAGCCAAAATTGAACGCATCAACGGAACTTTAGTTCACAACCATGAGCTTCTTAACAGAAAACTCTTTAAAACATAAACATACAAAAATCAAAAGGCTAGAAATCAATCCAACATTGAGTCAAGATAAAAAAATAAAAACAAACATGCCATGGAAACAATCCTCAACACTTGCTTAATCAAATTAAACTGACATGTATGAATCTCTCAAATATACCAGCAGCAAAGCACTGAGATCAGATTGAGAGGCAGCACCGATTACAGCTGAAATCCCTGAGGCGCTATTGACATTCAATACGACACCCATCTACGGCACACAGGATCAACCGTGCTTCATGCAACATCTGCGAGTGGAAGATTACAAGCTCTTCTAAATGACACTGGGGGAGCTGTGAGTGTGTGTAATAGGTAGAAAAAGCATATAGCAGTAAGGTTGTTTCAGGTAAAGAGTTGTTTAAGGTGAAAATGAAAAGTGAAAAATATTACATGCATAACTAACGACATTTAAAGGTAACTGAGTTCTGAGGTTTGTTACCGTCATACATGTTCTGTATGTACCATTGAATTATCTACTGTATGTCTACACTGTATATGTATTGGGAATTATGGAGTTGCATACTTGAGTACTGGAGGGTCCTACGGCACGACGAGGAACTTTGATATCGAATCCTCCTTTAGGGTCCTTCTCGCCCCGCAGAGCTGGGTCATTATGTGGCTCTCTGCCAGTCTCCCAATCACAGATGGTCTTACGAATGGCCTGGAGGACGCTGCAACAAAGTCACAGCCAGCCAAAACAGATTTAAACAACTAGATATGCAAGATAGAAAGATTACTGTGTCTGGCGCTCTGTTGTACCTCTGAACGACGTTCTTCTTTTTCTTGATGGCCTGACGCAGCGGTTCTCTGAGCGTCACCTGGGCAAAGTCCTGCAGAGCTGAGTAGATGGTGTGACGGATGGCGTGATTAAACACGCTCTCCATACGGCCCATCAGGACCTGCAAGCCCTTTATCATGGCGATGACCTGCACACATCAGAACACAGACACAAACTCTGAGTTTACTCCTATATACATTTTATATTATATCTACATATATTTAACATATAACCATAACATATTTTCATTAAAAATATACAAGCATGTGTTTGTATTTATGTATACTTAAATATACACAGTACATACAAATATACTATGTAAAGAAAAACTTTGTTTTGGATGCGATTAATCGTTTGACAGCACTAATTACAATCTATAATAATTAAAATGAATTCAAACGTGTAGTTAATGAACGTAAGAAAAACCTGAATATATTTATTTCCATCCAAAAATGCAATTTTTCAATGTTTGTGCATTTATTTTTTGTTTATAATTACAATGCTGACCTCCACCAGAGCAAATTTCTCCTCGCTGGTGTAGTTGTATCTAGTGGCACGTTCATATTCCTCAGCGTTGTCAGGGCATTCTTTGTTGGAGTATTTATCTGTGGGGTGCACCAACTTCCAGGAATACTGCAAAAAGGAAAGTATTTTACTATCTTTCATGCATAACTGCTGTAATACTTATTCAGCAAAAGATGTCAGAAAAACGTAATACTTCAAATCTACTTCACAAATTTCAGAAACTATAGCCCATCATCTCCACCCCCAGCCTAATTTTGCTACAAATAACAAAATCAATTTTACTAATTGCCAAGAATGGACTTGTATCAGTTTCCATGGCAACTACATTTCACAAGAAAAATGAAAAAAAAAAAAAAAAAATTGCATATCAGAGTAGTCACAGGCTGTTTTATTCAATGAATGAGGTTCAAGCGCTAAATAGAAATAAACCCATCTAAATAGAATGGGTGGGTCGCTGATACTGGACATTAGAGGTTAGTTAGTCTTTAGTATGTGCGACAGGTTGTCTACCTTCCTGATGAAATGCATGGTGTGAATGACTGTCCTCAAACATAGAGCAGGACCTGAATGCATTCATTTCTGAGAAAATGTGTCTGTTTAGAGCAACTCAATTAAACAGCTCTCAGAGACTGGACACTTCTCTCAGACAGCACTTTTGACAGGCTGGTATTTGCTACTGGCAGTTTTAAGAACTTGGCATGCTCATTAGCCTTCTTTTGGATGATTGTATACTTCATGCTGAACACAAAAACATTTTAGAGATGACCAATAAGCATCTCAAGTGTATGCAATATACTGTATAAGCAATTACATTTATATTGTACAAAACATTGAATATTCAGGTAAGTACATTTTTTTGAGATGATTAGACTGTGATTTTGGGGGCTTTGTCTTTAATCAGGCAGATTTATAAGAGAACAGCATGAAAGCAGGGATCCAGCAATGTGTCACCCACATTATCGGCACTGCTCATCAGCTGGAGTTCAACTTTTCCTAGTCGGCGGTCACATACATAACTATGAGTGTGATAATTTCACTCACCACTTCCATGACCTGAGCGCTCCACTGAGAGAGCAGCTGCAGACCCTGCAGAGCCAAGTCAAACAGCTTTCTGTATTCAGAGTCTGTCTTCTGAGCCTCCTGGCGCCCTGAGCCCGTCACTACCTGCAAAAATGAGAAAAGAAGGTAACGACAGAGCAAGCAAACACAATAACATAACATCCAACACAACTACTATTCATTAAAGAGAAAATGGCCAAATAAATGAACCGCTGAAATCTCTTCACACAAGCTAATGACAAAACTCCAGGATCCTTGCTGCATCTACAGCAGCTCAGGCCGCATTCGAAATCAACAAACACAGGAAGAAATGCCAAAATGCCCTGTATCTGTGCACTTGTTTCAGCAGTCCAAGACAGCACAAGACACAAGTATCTGACAACCAGGGCTGTGGAACGAACAAACAAATTCCTCTTCATTTCTCCTTGTCACCGGGCTGCTGTCACTGAGACCGGACCTCAGTTGTCCTCTGGTTGCTCTCATTATAGTGCTGCTGCCATGTCTTAATTCAATCCTAGGTTGGCCTCCTCCCCTCACATTTCCAAATTCATCTGTAAGAATACAGCCCCCGTTGTTCTGAACGCAAACTCTGAGTTGCTGAGATCGAGCCTTGAATCCATTCAGCCAAGGAAAAGGGAATCATGTATGAAGCGAGAGCTGCTTGCCTTCCCATGGCTAATGAATATTTATAAAATCTACCCACATGAACAAACTCAACAACGGCAACATAAGCCACTGTAGCTTATGATTCTCTTCAAGCAGTATGATTCCCACCATTAATGCACTGTAACGCATATTTTTCAGCATTTGTTAGGCTGAGGATTATTCAGTTTTATTAACATTTCATTATTTTTCCATAGTCACCATAAAAACTATAGTACTAGTACAAAATACATCATGAATACTTTTATGCAGCGAGGATGCATTAAATAGATTAAAAGTGAAACTAAAAACTTTACATTGCTACAAATATCTCCTATTTTAAAGCAATGTAGATTTTGTGAACTTTCTATTCAAAAAAAAAAAATGTAGCATGGTTTCCACAAAAATATGGAAAAAAACTTTTTTATAGGTCGATGCGATGCTTGAGCACAAAATCAGCAAATTAGAATCATTCCTGAAGGATAATTTTACAGAAAACAGTCCTTTTAAATTGCTATATTTCACAACATGAATGTTTACAGTGTTCTTGATCAAGTTATTAACCTTATTTAGTCAAAATTGTGATTTGCATCAAACCCTAATAAGCAACAACTGCTTTAATGAGACGCTGAACAACACATTTGTTTTTGCCAGTTTCTGAATCAATGAACTACTCAGAAAACAAACTTCGTCAGAGGTCTTATGTTTGGAAATAGCAAGTCATTTGGCATATTAGGTAATAGACGTTTCATCCCCCAACGTCACTGGCAACATGAGTCAGTGCATGGCAACTGGGGTGTCTGCACTGCATTTGCTTATTAAGACGGTGAAGAAAAGACTGTTTTTCTTTAGAAAAACCTCTCACCTCGCTGTTGCTGTAGCGAGCCAGCTCAGAAATAAAGCGCATGTGGTCTTCACGGATTTGAATCATCTGCTCACAGATATTATACTGGGGGCTACTGCCTGCAGATGTGCACGACCACCTAGAGGATAGAGGAGGCAGGCAATTAAAACAACATGGAATTGACCAGTAAATAGAACAACATTTGGCTATTTTCATTGCTGGTCAACTTTCAAAAAAATAAAAAATTTTTTGAATCAATTACAGTTAAAATTTTTTTCTTGCCAATTTAATTTAAAAAACAAAACAAAACAAAACAAAACAAAAACCTAGTCCTAGACAAAAATGTAAATCTGAGCTTTAACAATATATACCAAGTAATGCCTTTTTACAAAGGCATGTTCATAAAAATTACTTAAATGTCCTAATTGAACTATGGCCTATTCCTGTATGAGAAACTGGGTCATAGAGTTTTATTCGATTTTAATCTAAATTTATTTATTTATTTACTACACAAATCTTGGAAAAGAGTAACCAGTACATTATTAAAGATTTCTTTATGAAAGAAAGTTTGGAAAGGTAGATTAACATATTGGGTTAAACTAATACAAATCTGCATATACAGCCCAACCTAGGACACCTACCTGGATTTATTTTCCTCATAATGAGCGCTGGTTTTGATATAGCGGGACAGCTCGATCTGCATGTCTCCAAACAGAGGCACTACCTGCAATTGCTGTAAACCACAAATCCACAAAAAAAGTGGTCAGATGAGACAGACTGTGGTTTTTACCACATGCATGCATGCTGAATGCATTTCCATTTATGAAAAAGCACAAAGACACACACCTTGAAAAACTTGTCAATTTTGGTGAGGTTGATTCTTTTCTTGGCATCCAGTTTGTAGATGTTGCTGTTAGTTCCATCCATGAGATAGAGACCAAAGCCCATAACCTACAAGACATAGTCAAATCAAACAATGGGAAAAATTGATTTTTTACATTAAACAGTGTACTACTTAGTGACAGTGACTGCTTGGTTAACATTATGATACATGAATATCAAGATTCACATTTAATGTTGTCGAAAGCATAAGAAATACTAGCAAATATATAGTTCTATCCTTATATGAAAGAAAGAAATGCAGTGGCACCATTTTTTGTAATTGTAAATATTACACCACATAATACTTTGTTTCATGTAATTTAAGGAATAGTTTTTTTTATTCAGCAAGGACACATTCAATTAATGAAAAGTGACAGTAAAGACTTGATTCAAAACATATCTGCTTAAAATTGCATTTCATTTAAACTTTCTATTCACCAAGAAATCCTGAACAAAACGTAGCAAACAAACTAATTTTAAACTGTAATAATATTGATTAATATTGTCTTTCTACTAAATGCAGACTTCTTGAGCATAAAAGATTTCTTTCAAAAACATCAAAATGATATGCTTACTTTGAGTAGCATGTGTTTCTCACTGGGGGTGAGGTACATCTTGTTTTCATAGTAGTCTACACACAAGTTAACGATGTCTGCCAACAGCTCATCATATCCGTTTATCACTTCAAGCTGCTGCTGTAGGGACTGAAGCAGAGATGGCCATCAATATCAGAAACTTGTACACAGAACATGTCTGAAGCACTGCTGCATGCATTTGTGTTTATTATGTTGACGAAGTCAATAGTCAATGTCAGTGTTCAGGTGCATGTCTACATAAAACACAAACTTGTCTTCTCTACAGTTGCAAAATAAATCTAGTTACAGATCTAACTGATACAGATACTAACTATACTAGATATTTTATAGTGCATTTTCTTAGTATTAAGTGTTCGTTTACAGAAGATGGTGTGATACCTGAGTAATCTTGTTGTGGTTGGCAAGGAACATGGATAAATTCTGAGATTCTTGAATGGAGGATGGCTCAGACATTTTCCTCAGGAACTGGGCAGCTCTAACAGACAAGATAAAAAAAAAAGTAAGACCAACATACAAAACATCAAAATCAGGCCAGTTTAAACACTATGGGGCAGTTTCCCAAACAGGGTTTAAGACTAGTCCTAGATTAAAATAAATGTTAAGAGCTGTCTAAACTGGAAAAAGCTTTCACTGAGATATCTTAAAATACATTATTGTCATTGTTTGGTCTTAAAATGCTCACAGATAATGCATTTTTGTAAGACATGTTTCTAAAAATTCTTAAATGTACTAGATTAGCAAAGGTCTAGTCCTGGCTTAGTCTAATCCCTATCCGGGAAACCAAATATAGGCCAAATATAAGTTGTTGTTATATTCTTTTATCAGAAAAATACAATTATTGTCTGACACTTATAAAAATATGTTGCTTGTGATAAAAATGTTAACAGTAAATCTGATATACTGCTGAGATCTAGAAAGAAAAACACAATAAAAAAAAGACAGCCATAGGGAGAGACAGCAGGAGAATGACAAGAAAAGTGTTTGAAGACATGAGGTGAAAAAACTGGATGGGTGGTTGACAAATCTGACATTTCATGAAGTCTCTTCAGCAGGTGGGCGCACTGAAAATACTCAAATCTACGTAGATACACAAACTCACACAAACACCCTGAAAGATCAAGGGTAAAAAACACAGATCCAGTGTCTTGACAACACAGATGTGCAGCATCTATGTTCCATTTATTTTGACACTGTGACCATTTAAAATAAATGCAAGTGTGAGATAATGAGTATGCTCATTACATTTATCACTAACATCAGCACATTGCACACATGGTCCAGACTTGATATAAAAAATACATTTGCATACATGCTGTATAAATACAAATATTAAAAAACTGTTTTTTGATGTTTATTGATGCTGCATTTGTTTCAAAGTTCTGTAAAAAATAAAAATTGTAAAGCACTACTACAATTTACAATTGCTGCTTTATTATAGTTTGAAATGTAATTTGTGATGGCAACGACAAATTCTGAACACTGTCAGACGATCCTTCAGAAATCACTGCTGATCATCCTTAATAATCATATGTTTATTGAGTGCTCAAGAAAAAAATGATTCTGATTAGTATTAAATTTTCGTGGAAACCAACATTTTTTTTAGGATTCTTTGATAAACAGCATTACATTTAAATATAAAATATTTTGGGTTTTTTTTTTTTACATTTTAAATATATTTATTGTCACCTTTAACCAATTAATGCATCCTCGCTGAACAAAAGTGTTCATTTGCTTAAAATGTATTCATACTGGCAAGTACAAAGCACAAAATGTTGTAGATTTGTTGTAAATGTTGGTAAAATGCCAATGAAGTGTGAAAATATAATATACTGTATTGATAACACAGACCAGAATAATTTAGATGTAGAATGACTGCCATCTAGGGGATGAATGTATTAATGACGAGGCTAGATTCAAAAGTGAGGCAGTCTGTGGTTACCTCTTGTAGGCCGAGTGATCATTTTTGACGCTGCACTTCATGTTCTTAAGTTCGTCCAGCACCGCAAACATGTTGATGAACTTCCCCAGTGTAAGCAGATAGGCTTCAGACACAAAGTCCTTCCTCCGCTCAGCGTGACACAGTCGACGCACTTCCCCACAGAAGCGATCTATTGCTGTCCTCTGAGAATTAAGTAAAAAGAAACGCATTAGTGCATCTTATACAATCTTATAACAAATTCGAGAAAATAGCATTAATATTTACCTGAAAGTACATGAAGTTCATTAGTTTAGTGACTTCAGGCTCAAGCACCTCCACTGTCTTCTCATAGATCTCCACTCTGTTGGGTTGTTCATTACATTTCACCTGAGGGACAGAGGGACAGATGGAGAAGGTCAAATCAACATACTTCCAATCTGTGTTGTGACTTTTTTTGAGTGGCTTTTAGACGTGACTAATTTACCTGAGGGATAGCTCTTGAACAGCTCCTCCAGGTATACAGCATCACGGCATACTCTTGTCCTTCCTCCAACATCTCATTCTGTAATACAAAGCACAAAATATATTTTACACAAAGTGGGGTCCGAAAAATGAAAGCGATAGTTCAACAAAAACAGACAAACCGACCCTTTATGTAACAACAATCTATGTGATATGTAAATGAGCACATAATTAACTAAATAATAATGATTATAAATGGATTTCTGAAATGGTGATCTCAGGGATTTTAAAGCCTAATTTAAACATCAAATGCAGCTTCTAACAATAAACCTTTATCTCTCGATGAATGTATTGCCAAAGAACAGATCAACCCACTTAATCTTAAGATCTTAACAACTCTCTGAAGAAACTTTTGGCAGCTATTACTCCTCACTAATAAAGCACACAGCAGTTCACATTCAATACAAAAACCATTCAGAGCAGCCCACTCCGCTTGGCCAGGCTCCTCAAATGGGCATGGTGAACACGGACAATGAGAGACTCTAATGGGCTCTCTTAAATCCATTCAAGCCCCGACAGACTCCTTTAGCAGGGCTTCCAGAGACCTGGCTTGATGGACTGGTTCGGACAGTCAAGGTCAGCTCAACAGAGCCGTGATGGAGTTGAGGTTTAATGATTTAATGCAGGTTAGCTAGTGAAGGTGGAGTTAAACAGCTGCCTTTTTGTGTGGAAATGCTGAGTGTATCTTACCATGCTGGAGTGGACAGTGGCCTGCTCTATGTAGCGGGCAATGCCCGTCACAAAAGCATTGCGATCCTCAAAGTTGGTGTTGAAGTTGGGCTAAGGGTGGTAAAAGGAAAAAGCCTGGTTATACACTCCTTGGTTTTGGGTTTACATAAATTCACTGCAGATCTAGGTCAGTTGTAACCTGGTAAATGAGCGAGGAGGGTAGAGGCTCGATGCAGGGCTGCTGATCTGGAAGTGGCAGCTCCTCCAGCAGGTCCACGTTGGACAGAGCATCTTCCAGAGTCACCGTAGACGCCATCGCACTAGAAAAAAAACATAACGCAAAACATACTTTCCATTTTAAAAGTGATGCATGAATCAGAACAGTGCAATACACAAATGTTTCTTGGGGATCACACTATCAAAAATGTTTCATATTTCATATCACAGATGGAAAACATCAACATAGTAAATGTTTGGAAACTATAGCAACAGAGTAAAGGCATGAGGTTTAGCTTATAGCTGACAGGAAAAAATAAAACCTCAAAACAACCAAAAAACTCCCTTATCGTTGCAAATGGGCAACTTTTTCACACCTCACAGCGTTGACTGACAGAATGAAAGTGCTCTCCTACTTCCTCTCTTCCCCTTATGGGGCAAAACCTCAAACTGTGTGCTAATCTGGCATGACGAAAAAAAAAACCTGTTTTGCCTGTATAGAGGCATTTATACTATAACAGTGATTAAACTGCAAGAAATTCCCAATATTACATTGAAAATAAATCTCTGTGATACAGTGATTTAGATTATTGTTCAGGGGCCGGTTTCATAAAAAGACTAGTCTTAAAAGTTAAAAAGCTAAACTTAAGACTGGTCACATTTTTTTTAATTGGCTTACATAATGTATATAAGTCTAAGGTAAATGCAAAAAAATAAAACAGATTACTCTTGGCTAAGTTTATGCAACAGGCCCCAGAGTCTGTCAATTAAACGAGCATCATCTGCTTGGCTGTGATTGTGTGTGTCATGTTTAGTAGCAGTTTCACATTCATCATGGAAAGACAAAAAGCTTGTTGCTGAAACCATTACTGGCCACTCGAACACAGAAGTGGCTGACAGACAATTAAAGGACATCAAAAGAGGAAATTCAGTGCAGGCCAGAGGAAATGGAGATGGGATGCTTTGGTCTTGTAGAGATTCCAACAGATAAACACTGCAGATATTCTTAATGACCTGTGGCCATTATTGATGTACATTTAGAAATAATTAGAAAAGAAAAGTGTAACTGATCACGATGTTGCACTTTTACAGTTAAAAGAGAACTTTACTCCGAAAAAAAGCAGAAGGAGATGCATTATCAGGAAGCAAGTGAAGAGAAAAGAGCAGGGTCTGCAGTCGATCATGAAGAGTCTCTAGAGAAACAGTGATGTTATCAGCAACACACTGCTGCGGTTGACACCAACAGCTGCTTTTGACTGAGCAGCTGTATATTAATATGTAAATCGTACACACTCATTTAAAGCTGAAGAGCATAATTCGTTTTAATGTTAAAAATCTCTGTGCAACATAAGATAAACTCGCCTAAACATAACTTGCCTGAAGAATGTAAACAGGGAGGTGAAGTGGGGTGTGGGGCAGAAGGGATACATGTTTGGATTATATTAGTTTTGCTATTCAGTGTTTCAGTGACTCGTTGTAAAACATGAGATGACACTACTTTTGACACTTAATGTCTATTGCGTGAACCTAATACAAAACACATACACAGCATTTCTGCAGGCTAAATTAAACGAACTTGTAAATATCTAGTAGAGAACAAGCCGTTTTTCAGGTTTAAAAAAAGCAATCTATTTCTTTTCACTCATTTAACAAAAGAAAGAGAGCAATGTCTTGCTCTGCTCCAAACCAAGACTTTCAGCTCTGATTTCAGACCTTAAAGTTTTCATTTGTGGACAGGTAAATTACGACTCTTTAAGGACTTTTTAAGACCTGCAAATAAGGAACAATTGACGATTCTTACGCACATCTGACGTCTCCTTTACCAATTCCAAAAACACTTGTAACAGAGGCTTATGCTATTGCAGACTAACACAGTTTTTAATAAAGTTACTAGAGAAGGAGAGATTAAGAGTGAGTGAATTACCTGAGTTTGTGCATCTCTGAACAGTGATCGGTAGCATTAACAGCGAACACAGTTATGAGCTTGCTTGTGAGAATGATGTGTCATGCAGCTTTAAACTGCTAAACTATTTTAATGATAAAATCATCAGAGCAGCACTGACAGCATGTTTCTGTTGTGTGTGTATTTCCGTGTGTGCCAGCATACGTTTGTATGAGTGAGAGGGAGGGGAAAAGAGAGTACTGCTTTTCATACATTTTTTTTTTTTTTTATAAAAACACAAACAATTACACTGTTTACTGTATTTATGTGTTACATTAGAATGTTCCTCAACCAATCAGGTTGAGGAAGTCAGTGATCTCTTAATCTAAATGAAACCTTAAAAAAACAAAAAAGGTAAAAACATTGTAATTACAGCAAAAAAAAAAAGTGATTTATGATCTTAAATACTTTAAAGTACCATATGCTTTAGGAGTAAATAATCTCCCAGTGTTCTGCACCAGTGACTGCTTTTGTACCTTTATAAATCAATAATTCTAACTTCGCTAAAATAGAACCTAAAGAATCCAAACAGAAATGCACCTGAAGAATCTGATCTATAATGAACTGAAATCTACACAAATAAAGGGGACGCAAATCAGAACTGAAATCACACAATTACTACGCCCTTAGTGTGCAGGAATGTACAGTGATAGCTGGTGCGGTAACAGCAGCTGGTATTAACTCCTAAGGCAAGTCACACCCACTTCTGACAGCTCCATTATTAACCCTTAAAGACCTTGAGTATTTTTAGGCCACCAACCACATCTGCACTTTTCATTGTTTTTTCAGACCTACTCTAGCAGTTAGCATCAAGTGTCATATATCATTATAAACAGGTAAACTTAAGTCTAGATCATTTTATTTTCAATTTCCCTTCTGTTTTTCTAAGAATTAATTAATTATAGAATTTTAAGAAAAACGCAAGCAACAATTTGGTGTTTTTTTTACTATGTACTGAAACAGAAACTCCTGAAGTTTGGATTTTTTTCTCAAGAAAGTTGTATCTGATTGATCCGATACACTTCCAAATAACATTTTGTCTAAATATAACATTCCCTAAGCAAGTTATAGCCATTTATTGCAATATCGTCATAGCCGTTTTCAGTGAAAAACAGGTCTATTTAGTTTACTAGCAATGTACAAAAACATCCGATGCTGTTTTATCCTTGTTTTTGGTTTGTTTGATGTCAACAAATGATGTCTTTGTTGTGTGTTTTTCTGGGCTGACGTCAAGCAAATGTGTTATTTTGTGTTTGTTTTCATGCACGCATGACATACTTTACTTTCACTTTGTGCTCATTCAAATTTTCCTTGAAAACCCCTCAACGCCATTTCAAAAGGCCAAAACCTACGTTTATTGGTTGAATGCAAGACAGTTTCTGTGCACATGGCTGGGACTAAGTGTCAGTAATGCAGTTGGATTGCATTGGATTTCTCTGACAAATAAATTGCCAAAATGCAATGACATAATCATGTCTGCTATGGAGCCTCTGAATATCCAAACGAGATATATTAAATGTTTAAGTACAATAGCTATTTGAGCTATTGGGTGGCTGTCTCGGTTTTTGAGGGTTAAACTAAAATGATGAATATCAAACAAGCAGCTAATCCATGCAGGATGCACACTACTGGTCCTTAAATTTCCAAAACGATGCAATTTGTTTTATTCATTTAGTTTTTGGAAGCTTAACACAGCACGAAACCATGAAGGTCAGTATCTTTCATCAAAAAGGAAGTGTGTAAGACATCGTGGACAACATGTCATTTCAATATTGTGGTTTTATCTGTGACAATTGAACAAACTCTCCAGCTGAATAAACAGTCTACCACATTTCACTCCAGGTTCATTCACTTCAAATATAACGCGGATCTAAATGATCATAATCCATAAATCCAGTTTAGGATTAAATAACCTTTCTTAAATCGCTGTGAGGCAACAAGGAAGTTGTCTTAAGTAAGCTAAACATTGTTCCTCTTTAACCCTGCAGTAGTTCCCTGATCTCATTTTTCAAATGACACATAAAAAAATAACAATACTGACATGAAATCAGAAATCTTGACTTTTGTCATTACTCAATGGCATTAAACCAGCTTATTAGAGCTAGAGGTCCAGTCAGTAGGAATGACGTGTTTAGCTCCACCAGACCACTGCAGATAAAGTTGTGGAAAGGGGTTTAGAGACCACAATCATTCCACAGGCTTTACAAGCCTCATCATGTCACTAAAATCCGACACACCTGAACATTCGTCTATGAGGCAGGTAATGATCAGGCACACTCATTTAAATAGGGACAGTATGAAAGAAGATTACAAAACTTGCTAAAACATTTGGGGGCAGTTTCCTGAACAGGGTTTAAGACTAGTCCTAGATTAAAATAAATGTTAAGAGCTGTCTAAACTGGAAAAAGCTTGCACTGAGATATCTTAAAATACATTATTGTCATTGTTTGGTCTTAAAATGCTCACAGATAATGCATTTTTGTAAGACATGTTTCTAAATATTCTTAAATGTCCGAAATTAGCAAAGGTCTAGTCCTGGCTTAATCTAATCCCCATCCGGGAAACCGGCCCATAGTCTGTAAACACATAATTATACATCATAGAGGATTTATGAGCTGCATTTTTGTGAACTACCAGCTTCTCAGAGTTATTTGTTCCTGAATCAAACTAAATTTAATGCATTGAATGCTTTTTCACTTCATTATGAGAATCCTTCATTCAAGAACCGCACTAAACTAGCTGAATGTTTTTATATGCATGCAGCCTACTACTGTCTTTGTTTTATCACAATTTAAAAACACATTCAGAACTTAAAACGTAATTTCTTTTTGCTAAATATGATGGAGTGGTTTGTATTTCTTATGTTAATCAGATGATTTCTTACCGTCTCCAAGTCAGAATAAGCTATAAAGTGAACCAGATTTGATGCCGATTGTGACTATACAAAATACTTGGAGACTGCTAAACCAATGCAATGATAACAACATTGGATGTTGAACTTGGACGTCACTTGTCATCAGTTTGACCAGCAGGTTGAAGCTAAGGCACTGACTCTGAGCATTTGCATGAATCACAACCTGAAATGCAACAAAAACACAAAGCTACAATTCATCCAAAAATTTAGATTTTATTATTTTTTGCTCTGGATGTCAATGTGGACCAGATGTTGGTTACTCACATTATTTAAAATACCTTGCGTGTTTGGCAGAATAAAAAAAAAAAGTAATAACCTGATTAAATCATAGACGTTTCAATTTCAGATGAACTGTCACAAACCTACAAATATCAAAGTCATCATAAAGCATCCAGGCTAAACATTCCCGGAGTCTAATTCTGCCATTTTCAGTGTGACACGGTCTGGCGGTCTGCCTTGAGCTCTTTTACTCTGTGACGTCTTCAAAGTCAGTATTAAAGAACAGCGGCTCTCTTACACACTAAGATTTCCACTTGTGTTGATGCATAATAACTGGCCAAGCCAAAACATGACCATGACTCCAGCAGCACAAAGGGTGAAAAGGGCCTTTTTGCACCACATTCTCTGCATATTTAACACCTGCAGCACAGTGTCTTCCTCTCTGAAATGTTCACATCTTCGCACTCATATTTTCCTCTGGTGCCACCACGTCTGTTGCCACATCATGCACAAAATCTTCACAACTTGCAGCGCAACCTGGTGTGCTCGCTCACTGAACACACACAACTCTAAAAATGGCCACTTTCACATCTCAATATGCACACAAAATTTGAATGTGATGATGAACAGCCTATGCCGCAACAAACATTTTTCATCAAAGTACAATTGTGACTGATTTGAGTGAATCTTTCAAGCCTAAAGATGATCTTCCACTATCACAAACAGTGGCGTACAACTCTTGTACTTCACCTCCTACATGCAGGGAAAGAGAGCATTCAAAAAGCGTTCATGATACAGCCCTCTGCTAATAACACTCAAATAAAATGCTGTTTTCACATTGCTTTTCCAACGTTTGAAAAATAAAAAAACTCTTGTTAATGTTAATACAACAGCCTGTGAAAAGGGGTCCATGGATTTTAACAAACATTTTGCCTACGCATACGGTCGGAAGAACACCATCAGACCTATTGTCTTTGTTTGTTGGTGGCTTAATTTGCTCTAAATGATCTGCTGAATCATAAAACCCACTCAGGCTGCCACAGAGGAACAAATGACTTCCTAAAGCAAGCGCCGTTATTATCAGAATCTTAAAAGGGTGTGGGTTGATGAACGGCCTGCCTGAACTTCCAACAATCCCACTGACCTCCAGCCAATGAAGACATTTCCCTTTCTTTTCTGTCTTTAACCCATTTCAGTCCAAAAACAAGTGGATTAAAAACTGGCACAATAGAACATGTTTACAGACGTAGACTAGAAGGATTTTCAATGGAAACCACCCCTGACAGTGCTGTTTAATCCATGTTTAGTCTTAATCTGCACTGAAGAAACAAACTGGCAGGGCTTTAAAAGACTATCTGAAAGTTTACAGTGCTCTGATTAGAAGGCTGCTCAACCAGGATTGTGTCTGTTTCTGTAAATACTCATTTAATAAAGTAATGTAAATTAGCACAATTAAACAAACGTGAGTAACATATTATATATGTAATTCATTGGATTACTCGTTTATTCATTTATTTATTAGTAAGGGCAATATTTGTATATACTTGAACGTACTGTCAGGTTAATTTTATCATGTTTTTCAACTACTTTATAGAATTTTCAAATTCAGCAACACCACAACCACCAGATTTATTTGACAAAAGTAGAGGAAAACGCTGGGTGAGGGTATTACATGGGCAGGCATGAAAAAAATATCTAATATGTAATATGCAAGCACACAAAACTGTCTAAGCTCCGTACTGTTTGATTAACGTTACGTACAGAAACACAACTACTCAGTATAAATATATTTCACCCCAACTACGTCACATAACTCGCACATTCACTCACAAGTTCCGAAGCGTCTGCAGTCGATACAAGCGCGTTTATAATTTGTCGCGTCGCGTCTTCATACGCGCAGTCGCGTGCAGGCCCACCTCACCGACGACGTAAAACTTCAAACAACTCTAAGGAATTCAACCTAACGATACCTTTCCACTCGGTCACGCGCATACTAAAACATAAACACATTTTAGAACAAAACTAGACGAGCGGCGACGGTTTGACTAACTACAAGAGAAAGCGTTTGAAAAAAAGACAACACCCAGAATGAAAGTAAGTCAAAGCTGCGCTCTACCCACCCTTAACGTACTTGAGCTTTCCAGGACAAACAATCCGCTTCAACTATTCATTCATACATTCTCCGTCGTGGTTTCCAGTCCTGGTGAGGCGGAGAGAATGAAGGTGACTGGTAAAGCCGTTTTCGGTGGTTAATCTGCGGCGGTTTGCAGTAGTTGAGGGAGTTTGCGGAGGAATCCTGCTCGCGGTGAGCGTTGTCGCGGCGCAGCTCGGGCTGGAAGTTCCTGTTGCGCTCTACAGGAAAACTCAACAGGAAACTCCAACGCCGCAGTAGAGCACACTTCCGGCAGGGGGCGTTCAGGATCACAGCCCTTTAGGAATAATCCTCATTAAAAACATCCAAGTAGCCTATCACAATTTCAAAAGATGTACAGAAAGTTGAAAGATAAATATTGATTTACATTGTAGATCAATTATGAACTCTTGATTACGGAGAGATATCACAATATTGCCAATTTCTTCCAGAAAGATAAAAGCAATTAATCTTAATTTCATCTGGAGGAAAAAGTACCACTATATAAGCAATAATGATATAATAAGAGAATATGAGGATGGTGGTGAGTTAAAAGCAAAAGATTTTGATATTATGAATGGTGTACTTAAACTTCATGGCGTCAGTCTTTTATTAGAAATTAACTTTCATACTGGTTTGCAATTCCATCTAGTTTGTTCCAAAAAATTGGAGGTACAAAGTTTTTTTTTTTTTACAATGTGACTTTGAGTTACCTAAAATTCCATTGAAACTGTCGGATTTTCATAATCAAGTCCTCTTGTGTTGTAAAATACTGTTTAAACATAATTTCAGTCCACATGATGTTTTCTTATGTAATCATTTTATTTTAGTTAAAAGAAAAGCTATATTTTGGGAGAACTGGTGGCAAAGAGGCATTTGGTCAGTGCTGCACATTATGGATAAGAATTGCTGTTTGTTTGTTTTTTAGTTATAGTGATTTCTGCACTAAATTTAAGTGTGAGGAAAAAGCTTATTTGAAAGTTATTAAAAGTATCCCTCTACCATTCATATGTTAAATAAGGGATTTTAACATCCAAGATTGTGGATGTTAAATTAGACATAATAAGTTTCTAAAATTGTCTTATGCAGGAACAGCTATACTGGTTCAGTGAGGAATTACATTTTTCAACACCTAAATAGAAAATCAGTTCAGTTTGAATTCAGTTGAACACCTATTTCTTCATTGTTATCTGGTTAATGTGTTTTAAGCGGAAGTATGTAATTGGATTAAGCAAAGAATATCTAGTTTTACATCTATTATATGGGACATGTTGAACTTTAGAGTTCATTTTGAGGACAAAAATTGTCATTTACAACAAAAATGAAAAACTTCTCATTTTAAAATATTTTATTCACAGACGCAAAGTTTTGAAAACCGTAACATGCCATTGTAACATTTTGCTGCAGGCTACATGAATTTGATCAAAAATAGTTAAAATACTTTTTGAAATCTTCATACAATTATTTTTTTTTATTCTATTCTTAAGACTAAATTTAAACTTTTGAACAGTAGCACATAAAAAAACAAGTATGAGGCAGCATTGTATCTCAAAGTAATAGCAATTTAATTTAAAATATGCAATCCATTCAGCACAATGAAAAAGACCTTAAGCTACCACAACACATACAAATATAGGCTTGAGCTGCATACAAATGTAGCGCACAATTTTCAGTTAGTTTATATTATGTACAGTATTTAAACTTTAAGGTTTCCTTCTCACTATTGCATGTGGTATTCATAATTAGATCACCTGCAAATGAAAATGCTTTTGTCATGTGTGCTTCACATATCCACTGCATGTAGAGAACTCTTACGTTTACATCTGACATACTGAGCCAAAACACAGGCCAACAACGTTGAAAAACAAACAGTCAGATTGTCCACAAATCATTACATTAAGTATCTTGATGCAGCAACTGTGCTGTAGACAGAGTAGACAATTTAACACAAGTTTCACTGTTTACAGACACAAAGTGCTACTTCTGTACCAATGTAGTGCTATTGTGATTTTGTCTCTCTCATGCGCTATGATGTCAGATATCCTGGTAGAGACAAACATGAACAGTACAGTAGCCATCATGCAACAGTACAGTAAATAATCTGTCTTGTTTTTGATGCTTTGGATTGAATCCAGGTTTAATCTGTTAACACTGTTCAAATCCAGCCATTAGCGACAGTGCCAGGGACTCCACTGTAAAACAAAACAGGAACATATGGTGAATAAAAACGAAATATTTCTGGCTTAGTTCACTAAATCACAGAAAAAAAAAAGAAAAAGAAAAAATTACATTTATATATATATATATATATATATATATACACACACACACACATATACACACAAACAGTGGGTATAGCAAGTACTCAGACCCCCTCAAATTTTTCACTATTTGTTCATCATTTAAGCTCATTTTTTTCTTCCTCAATAAACACCCCATATTGACAGAAAAAACACAGAATTGTTGACATTTGCAGATTTATTAAAAAAGAAAAACTGAAAAAAAAATCACATGGTCCTAAGTGCTGTGACACTTATATATTTATAAGTAGAGCAAATGAGAATCATGAGGTCTGTCTGACCTGCCTGAAGAGCTCAGAGGCAGAATTTGGGCAAGGCAAGACAGATCTGGCCAAGGTTACAAAAAAATTTCTGATGCACTTAAGGTTCCTAAGAGCACCGTGGCCTCCATAATCATTAAATGGAAGACGTTTGGGAAAGCTGGAGAAAGTCAACCATCACTGCAGCCCTCCACCAGTCGGGGCTTTATGGCAGAGTGGCCCGATGGAAGCTTCTCCTCAATGCAAGACACATGAAAGCCTGCATTGAGTTTGTTAAAAAAACGCCTGAAGGACTCCAAGATGGTGAGAAATAAGCTTCTCTAGTCTGATGAGACCAAGATAGAACTTTTTGGCCTTAACTCTAAGTGGTATGTGTGGAGAAAACCAGGCACTGCTCATCACCTGTTCAATACAGTCCCTACAGTGAAGCATGGTGGTGGCAGCATCATGTTGTGGGGGTGTTTTTCAGGATGACTGGTTGCAATCAAGGGAAAGATGAATTCGGCCAAGTACAGGGATATCCTGGATGAAAACCTTCTCCAGAGTGCTCAGGACCTCAGACTGGGGCGAAGGTTTACCTTCCAACAAGACAATGACCCTGAGCACAGCTAAAATAACGAAGGAGTGGCTTCACAACCACTCTGACTGTTCTTGAATGGCCCAGCCAGAGCCCTGACTTAAACCCAATTGAGCATCTCTGGACAGACCTAAAAATGGCTGTCCACCAATGTTTACCATCCAACCTGACAGAACTGGAAAGGATCTGCAAGCAGGAATGGCAGAGGATCCCCAAATCCAGGTGTGAAAAACTTGTTGCATCTTTCCCAAAAAGACTCATGGCTGTATTCAATCAAAAGAGTGCTTCTACTAAATACTGAGCATAAATACTGAATACTTAGGGCCATGTGATATTTCAGTTTTTCTTTTTTAATAAATCTGAAAAAATTAACTTAAATTATTTTAGCAAATGGCTACAATATAACAAGTCTGAATACTTTCCGTACCCACTGTGTGTGTGTGTGTGTGTATATATATATATATATAAATAGTAAAGATGTTATAATGTAATTTTGCATTGGTACATTTGTTTTTTATTCTCAGTAAATGATTCTTACTCATTTAATAAATATCTAATAATCAGTAAATTAAAGTACAAAAATACAAAATACAGCACCAATATTTTACAGTACTTCCAAAACCCATTGCTCTTGTTTGCATTATAGTATACTGTCTAACATCTGAACAGGGTTAATGACATGCACCCAGTCATTTTTAAATGCATATCTCTGTACGACTTACAATGAGGAAATGAGCCTCTGCACACAGCCTTGTTTAAAATAGTCACCAGAAACATGTGACAGTTTTTAAAATCCGACTCCATTTTGTCAATCGACTCGATTCTGAGGGAGAAAAGGAAAAGATTTAACAAATGGTCAAAAAGGAAGTAAAAGTTTGCTCTCATCAAAATAAAGTGAAAGCTGCAAGATGAGGACAAGTAGCTAGACTGAAACATCTAAAGATATCGCATACACGATAAACTTACTTCCAGGCCCCAAAACCAGCCTGCCATCTGTCTGAGAAGATGAGAACTAAATTCAGCACTTTCATGATGGCCTCCTTGACAAAACTGACCTGCAAAAGACACAGTAACCTGAATTGATTCAATCCAAGCATCATAGGGAAGACAGCTTACTGAATTAATAAGATAAACTGCAACTGTAACATGCAATTTTAAGCAGAAGTTAACCAAAATAGGTCTTTTTGTATAGACACGCATTTTTTTTCCTTGTATACAGTTATAAACAATGCTTACTTTCTCTCTGAGGAGACATCTGTCATGAATGGTGGACAGGTATCGGTAGTGGATTTTGATAAGCTGGTCCAGATCCTTCGCCTCCTGTACTTGGTGTTGAAATTCTAGACCTGTACTATGCAGGATCTGCAAATGAAATGCAGCAAGGTGTGTGTCTACAAGGTAAGAATGTAAGAAAGCGAATAAATAAATACATAATTTACGTAACTCAGTTCTACCCTTGTCATAATGTAGTTATGCAGGCTGTTGACAAAGTGCATGAGTTTGACCCTCAGGAGAAACATCCTGTGAATCTGCTGGTTTATGGGCTCTTTGGCTGTGCTTTCCTCGGACTGGCCTTCTTCTTGCCTCTTAGCAGCTACTGTCAAATCTATGGGAAGACTCTATATTAAGATCTCATAATGAACTCGTAAATTGTAACCATCCTGATTTCAAAGTACCGTGATCGCTGAACTAAAATGAGAAACAAAGGAACTATGAAGTTGCATAAATATGAATATATCTTACAGCCATTTACCAGCATATCTTTTTTGCAATAATATCCACTAGCTTTACTTCTCTCTCCTTTAATGACAAATAAACAGAAGTAATGAAAATTTGAAAAGAGAAATGATAACTCACCCCTGAATCGTAATGTGTCCAGGCTATATTTGGCCCATTTGATTTGAAGCAGCAGTAGGAAGACCTGATTGTAGATTTTCTGACACTCTGAACTAATAACAATATCAACAGGCCATGGAACCTAGTAGGAGAAAATAAAAAGGCATTCATTTAAAATGAATTATTTATACAAAAAATGATAATCAAAATATTGTGTTGCATAATGTCAGAACCTTATAACTCAGTGTAAGTCCGTCAAGGTTATTCACTGGCTGTTTTTTTCTTGCAGGATCAATGGTTTCAAGAAATATAGACAACCTGAAATCATGAGAAAAATAGGAGTCAAAAAAATAAACCACAGGATACAGAGTGGTATCAGGCAGGGTTGATTGGTAAACCACATGATCTCTAGAGAATTGTATGCAGTACCGACTGCTGTCCTCTGGGTGGCGCTGTCCAACAGCCTCTTGAAGCTGCATGTTAAGAAACGCCAGCTGCTGCCAGCTCTCCTTCTCCAGAACTTTGTCAAAGATGGCTGTGTAGAAATCATACATAGTATCCCCAGCCTCCAACAGGAAGTAGTTTCTCATGGCTTGCAGGTACCCAAGAAGCCTAATAGACAAAGTGAGAGGGTTAAATGCCCTACAAAGCAACATTGCATGTTTCTGCACAAAGGATTCAATCTCACCTGTAGTCTTTTTTCAGGGTTCTCATGAGGTTCCCACAACATTCGATGTATCTCCTCTCAATATGGGGATACAAACAGGAGCGGAGCGTAAGCTCAAACGTCTGACACGTCACAGACTCAGAGGAACGGTCCAACATCACATTGCCGCCAGAGAATTTCTCATGGAAGTCATTCTGCTCTAAATAAAGCCTGCGAGAGATAACATACATTAACTTGATAGAAAACAAGCTAATTTGATTGTGACTGACCTAACATAGTTCACTGTCTTTATATAAAACCACTGTGTGAACTGCACTGACGTCAAATCCTTTATTCTGTATTCTGCTGTTACCTTGCAAAATTAATGGCCAGTAGGGGGTCATGGATGTCGTCCAGCTCCAGATGACGTGCTACAATGGATTGCATCTTTATCAGACTCTTCTTAGTGGCCTGTTGCTCGGTAACCGTATTGGTGGGTGAGTCCTCTCCATGCCGAAGACGTGTCTGCACTGATTCCAAAAAGAGCGTGTACAGACTCTTTCTTTCAGCATCTGCAGAGAGAATTCGTTTATCATTATTTATTGTCAGAAACTTTAAGACATATGAGGCTATAAGAAACATCATAAAAAAAAAAGAAGTAAACAAACAGTGGTACTAAAATAATTAAAATGTTACTAATATAAAAAACATGAGCATGCAACAAAAACTAAACTGAAACAAGAAAACAATACGGATGAAGACATGATAGAATTACAGAGAAGTAATTTATGTAAATAATGATGCAACAGTTTCTACGAAACACTGAAAACAAATTAATTCAATTATATTTCAATTATATTTGACTTTAAGGCCCCCTTGGGGCAGTTTCCTGAACAGGGTTTAAGACTAGTCCTAGATTAAAATAAATGTTAAGAGCTGTCTAAACTGGAAAAAGCTTGCACTGAGATATCTTAAAATACATTATTGTCATTGTTTGGTCTTAAAATGCTCACAGATAATGCATTTTTGTAAGACATGTTTCTAAAAACTCTTAAATGTATTAAATTAGCAAAGGTCTAGTCCTGGCTTAATCTAATCCCCATCCGGGAAACCGGCCTATTATGTCTAAGACAAAATGCGAATAATGCATGTAGAGCTGAGCAATATAGCTACAAAATGTATTAACAATATAATGTTTCATATGGTGTTCGGTATCAATAATTATTGACATTTTATAACTTTTTAGGTGCACTGTTGATAAAAACCAATACCAAAAACCAAACCAAAACCAAAAAGTCATGACATTTTTTTTTTTATCTGATTTAATGGCAGCTGCTTGTTTTCATTTCATTTTTTATTAAAAGAAATTACATTTACATTATGTCATTTCAATAGATTCAAGAAATGATGTTCTTCAGGGTTCAATCATTAATTTATTTGACTTTTCCCCTAGATCATGGCAATATATCACAATTAATCAGCATTAAATGTTTTCAATTTATTTTTAATTGGCCATTTCTCAGCATTTCTCTATTCAAAATACAGTATTTAAGAGCTTGATAATAATAATAATGTCAATTCATTATAGAAATGCATGCTTATATTGTGTTCATTTCCATGACTTCTACAGTTCTAGAAATATGACGTTTATTTTTTTTTTTTCCCCAAGACCTTGACAACTGGTTCTTAAATAAAAATATATATATTTACTGTCAGATTTAATCTACAGAGGCCTTGAATACATTTCTAAGTGTGTGCTATTTACACAGACTGGTGACTAGTTGTTGTTTGACGCAATCTCTGACGCTAGATCTACGTTCATGATGCTGAATCATACGTGTCCAAAGATGCCAAGTTCTTGCTAAATGTAGCAGCACTGGTATATTTATAGGACATTTCATTGTCAGTAACTGCTTCGGCTTTGCATCATCTCGCATGTCATCCATCATAGGCATCACAAATTTCCTATGTTATACAGGACAAGCACTAAAACAATCACGGGGGGGAAAAAAATACTAAAAAGTAACTTAACTGAAACGTATCCTCTATGACACTGACCTCTGGAGGAGCCATCAGGCTGCTCGGTTTCCTTGCAGTCCAGATTCTTCAGCAGCTGCATGGATTTGCCAGCCATGATGATCTGCTTGAGCACAGGCTTGAGGAAAGACACCATGGTGTGCTGTCTGCTGCTGGACGCTTGCTCTCCACCAGAGCTTCCACTGGCAGCGTCGCTGAGCCTCTCCTCGCTCTCCACCGTCTCAGACACACTATATAACGTGTAAGTGGCGTACCAGAAGTCCCTGTGGTTTACTGGTACATCCTTGTTCCTAGTAAACATGTCCACATATTTATTTATTTGAGAAGGAGGTGTGTATGTAACAGCAATTTATTATTATTATTTTTTATTCTTTCAAATTCAAAGTTAACAAAACAGAGTTTGTCTTTGCTGGATAACGGTATTATTATTATTATTATTATTAAAAAGTGACCCTAAACATTTGAATAGTAGTGCACATACACACACTGGGGTTTTTTTACCTTTGAATTATGAACTCTTTAGCAGGGTCAAATAAGTGACCGTGAACAATCCATTCATCTACAATCTCAAGGTACGGTCTGACCGTTTCTACCCAGAGAGAGAAAAGGAGCGCCACCTGATAGGAAGGAGACAAAAAAAACAGTATAATTTATTGGTCTTTTTAAAACAAAGTGATACATTGCATCTAACGTGCAACATTAAAAACCGACGCACTTACAGACTGTTCAGAGGCCTCACCCACGCTGTCATACTCTATAATGGCCTTGTAGAGCGTGTTGAGTAAGTGTGAGGCTCTTAACACATTGGGCGTTCCGGACGGCACATCAGCCACTCCTGTGCAGAAAACCCTGTGCAGCATGGTGATCTGAGCCAGATGAGGACTGAGCCGTTCCAGCACAGATGACAGAGTCACTGTGTCATCTATGAAGAATCACCACAGAATCAATACTTTAACAACACATAACTGAGAATACATTTACACACACCGAGAACAAATAGTCTAAGACTTATTTTACAACAACCTTCATTCAGAAACTGATAATTAATTAATTATTATGTAATTATTGCAATTCCATAATAACAAATAGCATCGAATTAAATGTTAAACAAAAGACTTGAATTTTTTTTTTTTTTTTTTTGTATTTTCTTCTAAAACAGCCATATTTGTTTTATTTACAACTTTAAAATAAATATTTTTAGAGCGCAGGTACAAAGGAAACTGACCTTTGGCAATAATGTCTTTCTCAATAGTATTGAGCTCTTCTTTAAAGCTGGTGAAGTATTTATACAGAGCCCACACAAACGCTTGGTAGGTCCTAAAGGGGGGGTCAGAGCTCTTTTTGGAGGATGAGGAGGAGGAAGAGTTAAGACCAGGAGGACAGGGCTCTGCACTGTGGCCGGTCACTTCATCAATAAACTTTTGCAGTCGTGAAACAGCCTGCCCATAGGCTGCTATGTGTTCCAGTACCGAGTGAAGACAGTTCTGTACCAAAAAAAAAAAAAAAAAAAAAATCACCTGGTTCTCTCATGAGTATTCATAATAGCTATATAATAGATATAGTATATTACGGTAACTATATTATAGTTTTTTTCCCTTTGCATCTCTCCCATTAATTTTGTAATTTGGCTTTTTGTAATGTCATATTTTTATTAATTAAAGGTCTGTGTTTGGGTTCATCCAAATAAATACAAAAATAAAAACATCTCCCCCACTCACATTAGTTAGATGTGTGACCACCACATCATTCCTCACAGTCACCTTGCCATCACTATGCTGGAAAATGAAAAGTTTCTTTACACCGGAAAAAAGCCTGAGGAGAGGCAGAAAAAAAATGTGATCTTTCCTGCAGCAAGTCAATCGTCTTTGTTATGCATTCCCGTCTGGGTAAACAAACACACGTGTTAGCAACCAGTGCAGATATAAACTTGAGAAGAAAAAAACTCCATTCCAGAACTGCTCATTCCCGGCAGGTTTCAACTTGCATTCTAATATCGATGCACATATGTAATCATCACAAACTTTTGAAAAGCACATGTGTTTTTAAATAAATTGCAATAATATTTCCCAAAATTAACTCATTTTTAATCCAAATCAATACTCTCTTGGCAAGCATATTAAGCTCTCAAATTTCTGAATGGTAAATATACCAAAGAGTTTCCCGAATCACTTGTGTCTCTGTAACAAAAGACTTCTCCTCAGGCAGGTACAGAGGCCCAGTGTTATACAGGTGCTGATCCCTGGAGAGAGAAAGAGTGATATGCAAAATTACAACATCTAAATAAACTCTCAATCGAACCGTATTTGCTTCTAAAATCTTATTACATTGTGACAAAGTCTAAATGAATGCCCTCATGATAAAAAAGCAAATAAGACATTGCAAGCATTTAAGTCTTACCAGACATTGTAGAGATTGGAGTGTAGGTGGAGGCTGTGTGGAAAGCGGGGAGAGTTGGGAACCCAATATGAAGTGACAATATGCTGCTCCAACCAAGCCCTGGAGTCTGGCTCACCCACTACAAAAAAAGACTCAGTAAGAACTAGGAGTCCTAGAAACATTAACTGAGGGCTACTATGAGAAAATATATGCAGATACTGTCCCATACAGGTCCAGGTGACTTGGACAGTCTTGTCATTCTGCTCGTGGTCCTCCAGTGGTGTTCTGTCCACCTGTATCCCAGAATCCTCTCTGCTCAGGGGCTGCTGGCTATCTTCTTCTTCACTTTCATCTTCAGACCACTCCTGCTTAAAATATGTAATACTCTGTTATGGATAATATGACTAACTATAAGTCAATACAGTATAGAATAACATTGATCAGGTCACACCATTTAAATTAGTTTAAAAATGTTTTAATAAACAAGAAGGTGAAGGCTGTTGCTTGTTACTATGTGTTGTTATATTGCTGCAAAAACATTTTAATTATTAAATATAAATCGTCTTTGTCAGGATATTTTTCCGTAAAATATTTTTTTCTGATTGACAGATTTTTTTTTTTTTTGCTACGGTAACATTTCGATATTTTTTAGCTCAACTTTAAATTGAAATAAATAAAACTAAACATAATCTTTTAACATAAATTAATAAAACATATACACGTTGAAAAAAAAACAATAAAAAATACGAAATCTCAAATGTTATGAAAAACTATAAATGCATATCAGTGACACTAAAACAACATTGCTTTTTGTTACTTATTTTAAGGAGAATTTGACAGATTATTATACAAAAATTTGCATGCTTTCAATATTTTACATTTACTTCAAAATAGAGCGTTTAATTAAAGAGCAAGTATAAATATGTTGATTAATAATCTGAAAATTATTGACTAATCATTCATATGCCATATCGCCCAGCCTTGTAATATCGATCACTCACAGGAGTGTCTGGAAAGGGTCCAGTATCAATATCTTCTCCTTCCATAAGGTACTTGGCCCAATCAAACTTGTCTTCTTTCTCTGTAAAATAAACATTAAATTCATGTTAGTATTAGTATTTTCCGATTGTCCAGCATGCATGCGTTGACACTAAAGAAAACCTGAACCTGTTTCTTTTAATCTAGGTCTTTCGCAGTAGTTTGTGTTAGATGGGGAGGCAGACAGATGGAGCAGTAAAGCCAGCACGCTATAGTGGACATCAGTCTAAAATCAGACGGAGTAAAGACACATTCATTACATGTAAGCTTCTAAGAATTGTCTGAATGATGTCAGTGTTATCTCACCTTGGTTCCTTCAGTATTAGGAAGAGGAGAACTGAGAAATTCATCAGTTAGCCGTGACCAACTCTCCGCTTTACTTAAGTCAGAGTGCACCATGAGTTTCTCATGAATCCTTGGAGAAAGAGAAAGCAGAATAATTCATAACAAAAAATATCATAATATCAGCATATCACAAAGAGTGCCCAGAACTGACTAACCCATTAATGGAGCGCTGTACATTATGACTGTTGGCATCAAGGAAACGATGAAACCTATTCATAAAGAAATGAAGATATGATGAAAGCTTTCTTTTCTTTTTTGTGCGCAAAAAACAACTAATTCAAACTCATTTCCTTTTTGTTTTTTGTAATTCCGTATTCCGTAATTTCTCCTTCAGTGCTCTCCACCCACATTAAACAGATAAATAAATGGATGAATATACATGCACATGAAAAATAGTTACTTGAAATTGGACCAGGCGAATTTTAGAGCCACTTGGAAGTTCTGATCTTCCTCATCCTGAATGGAAGTATAATGTGAGATGAGTCTCTTGGTCTCAAGCTCCAGCTCCTTCTCAAACCTGCTCCAGTGAGCCATTCTGATGATTCAATGGTTCAAACTGAAACACAAGCAAAAATTACTGCCTTTGCTTCATAGATAGATAGATATCAATCAATCTATCTATCTATCTATCTATCAATCTAGATAGATAGATTGATAGAGATAGAGTTGTATTTAAGCACAAACCTGCTTGTGTGATTGTGATGCTGACAGAGGCGAGCCGTTGTCAACAGCTGCGGCTAGCAAAACAAGAGACCCATGACAAGGGTGTTCGCGCTACATGACAGAGATCAATCGAAAATACGCGTGACGTTATATCTCTCCAATATAATCCGACGGCGACTGTCGAATCTAGGAAAAGGTGTAAATGAGTTTATTTTATTGTCATCAATACATTCATTATCATTTCCCCTGTTGCCGCCTCCATCGCTTCAGATGCTACTTCTGCGGTGTCCTGTGAGCAATAATAACGCCGGAGGGAGTTTTACTGCCACCTATCGAACAACTCCAAACATGGCGCGACACAACAAAGCAATACTGCCAGACAAAACATTTTTGCTTTCAAATTTCTTCTACATAAAAGTCCAGAAACAAATATTCATTATACAATATATATTTAATGCACTTTTGTTTTTTTTTCTCTGTAAGATCTGAAAAGAGTTTAAAAAAATGCTCATAATTTATGTGCTAGAAAAAAACTGCAACACATTGTAATGCATCGTAATGTTTGCTTAATCTCAACTGCACATTTGGGCATACTTTTAAAAAGTGATTTCATTGCGTATGTTAACATTTTACAATGGCAAGTTATCACAAGTGTTTATACAATGTATTATACAATTAATGTTACGTTGTTTAACTTGCCTAAACACTGGTTTGTTGTTGTTTTGTTAACCTACCTTTTCAAGCATATTAAAATATGGCACATTTATATGGCACACTGACGTTAATTAATTTTCATAAGGTCAGCTGATAATAAAAACAAATAAACTGTGCTCATATTGTGGTAGGTATTCCAGTCTGGTGTAATCATAATTTCCACCCCCACTCTTCAGGCTGTGAGTGACTTCCACGCTATCCAATGACAATCATCTATTGAAGAACTCCCGCTAGCCAATCCTGGCACAGGAGGCGGGATTTGCGGTATTAAGGGTGAGAAAAAAAGATTCCACCCTCTAAACTTTGCTGCTGCAATCTAACAGTATTCATCGAGGCAGGCGCCTCAGTTCGCCGACATCAGCGTCTCAAACTCAGCTGAGGCCATGAAGAGAAGGCTTCAGAAAAAATACATCATTTTAATTCTAGGATACTCCGTGGCGCTGCTTTTAATTCCCTACGTACTAGATTACCGGAGCAAATCGCCCCACATTAAAGATGGATATCAGCAACAAAAGTGTCCCGATCTGGAGGGCACCATCGCCCTGTGGAGCAGCACCAGGACTGGCAACTCATCGGAGGTGGAGGACTACGGCAACAGGAGTCAGTCCAGAACGCACATATACCTCCACGCGACCTGGAGGACAGGCTCTTCTTTTTTAGGGGAGTTATTTAATCAGCATCCTGATGTGTTTTATTTATACGAGCCCATGTGGAATATGTGGCAGGCGCTTTATCCCGGAGATGCGGGCAGTTTACAAGGAGCAGTGAGAGACATGATGAACTCTCTGTTTAGATGCGATTTCTCAGTGTTAAAACTCTACGCGGGCTCATCCAACGTAACCACCTCGTTTATTTTCGGCTGGAAAACGAACAAGGTCATTTGCTCCGAGCCTCTCTGCAAAGCGTATAAAAAGCACAAAATCGGTTTAGTTCAGGGAGACGTGTGTAGCAAGTGCCAACCCAGAGACCTCAAAGAGCTGGAGAAAGAGTGCAAAAAGTACCCCGTGATGGTCATAAAAGACGTACGCGTTTTAGACTTGGCGGTTCTGGTTCCCCTCATGCGAGACCCCGCCATCAACCTCCAGATAGTGCAGCTGTTTCGCGACCCGCGGGCCGTGCATAATTCCCGGCTGAAGTCTAAACTGGCTTTGGTGAAGGAGAGCATACAGGTGCTTAGGAGCAAGAAGCAGAGTGACAAATACAAGCGCCTTCTGGTGCCTAGCAACAGGGTTCATAGAGCGGAGAACTACGTCTCGAGCGCGATGGAGCTGATCTGCGATAACTGGCTCAACGACATGTTGCTCGTTATGAACGCTCCGCCGTGGGTAAAGAGAAACTACATGCGGCTGAAATACGAAGATCTGGTCCTCGCACCCGTGGGAGAGCTCCAAAGGCTCTATCGGTTCTCCAACCTTACCCTTTCTTCGGCCATGGAGAAGTTTGTGGTGAACATGACCCACGGACACGGCTATTCCTCGGACAAACCTTTCCTCATATCGTCCAGAGACGCCAAAGAGGCTATTTACGCCTGGAGGGAAAGGCTGAACGTGGAGCAGGTGAACCAGGTTGAAGCCTACTGCAGCGAGGTCATGAGACAGCTGGGTTATCAGAAGAGGAACATGGACAATACTTAAAAATCACCAAAACACCAGTTTATGGTATGTGTCCGTGCCTGAATGTTACCAAGAAGTCAAAAATAGTCGTCGTCAACTATGGTCCCATGCAGAACTTGTAATTGGGCGATAGTAGCGGGGTGGTCTACCCAAAAATGAAAAATCTGTCATTTGCTCAACCTCATGTTGTTTCAAATGTGGAAGCCATTGACATTTAAAGTGTTTTTTCCCCTATACTGTGGAAGTCAATGGTTGCGGTCAACCTTTTGGTTACCAACGTCCTTCAAAATATCTTCCTTTGTGTTCAACAAAAGAAATAAACTCCTACAGGCTTGGAACAACATGAGGGTAAATAAATGACAGTGTTTAATTTTTAGGTGAACTTGTCCTTTTAACACCAACAGAAAAGTTGTTAATTCATGCGGTATTGTTTTGTAAAGCGGATTTTAAATCTAAAAAGAAAGGTACTATGGATTATAGTTACAGTTTACTATTATAACCCTTTATTTATTGTAATTTAATGATATTTGCGTGTTAATGTGTGTAACGGGGTCACTGCATTCTGCCACTCTTTATGCAAACCAGCATCCATGATAAGATGAGGCATGTGTTCTCCTGCTTTAGATTAGCACTTAGTTTAAATTTGTTAAATGGGTGAGTATCACATTCATCTAGCACGACTATACATTCATGCTTCAGCCCATTAGATGAGAAGAGTGTGAGCCCAAGATTGATTATGCAACACTGCAACTAGTGTAGTTGTAAATGGATTTTATTGGCAGTGTGCCGTTATGCAGTATAAATGAATACCATGCACATAAACTGAGTGACTGACAGCTTCAGAACCAAGGCTGAAGGTGTCGGTTCTGATCTGTGTAATTATACATTTTATAGTGTTCAATTACCTCTTGGAAAGAGAACATTTTATGAAGTTATGGATATCTACATTCGTTTCCTTAAAATGTCTCATCATAGATTCACATGCAAAATTGTATTTTTTACTTGTTAATGCACTATATGTATATATATATATATATATATATATATATATATATATATCAAACAAAAAACTAATTATAACTAGATTAATGATAATTTATAAATATACTATCGTTAGGTGTTGCTTAATGTTTTATATGTAGAATTGTTAACCAACATAAATGCTGTATCAACTATTTTTTACTAATATTAACACAGTAATTATAAAAACACTGTCGAGGGCAAAAGTGCGGAAGTGTACTGTATTCGGAATTTAACGATCATGAACATTAGAAGAGTCGTGTTTAGCCAGGTCAAGCTTTGCTGTAGTTGATATAATGGTTAAAATGATGTTAAAAATAAGTAAAGTCAGTACAATATAAGAGAGATGTCCTCCCCGCACTGTGACTGCTAAAAAGTTAACGGCTAACAGCGTTGTGCATCAAATCAAGTTAGCCATCACGCCAGAGTATGATTTCATGGTGAGGCATGTAAACAGTTCAGTATAACAGAGCGATGGATAATGATACAGGCTTCTTTGTTATCGCTATTAGCATCATGTGATGAGGGGGGCTGGTGTGACCTAACAGACGTACCACACGTGGTTGGAACAGGCTTAAATAGGCACTGCTTTGTTGTGGTTAGTCCCTGTAGGGACCAGTACTCCCTGAGCTGAGCCTGTCACCAGCTCAATCTGTGAGGGCTCTGCCGTGACTACACTTAGACATGTTGGCACCAGACGTACACGGCTGACCAGTACAGACCTCCAAGTGTCCCTCACAACAAGATGAGGCAACCCCTAAAAACCTAGCGCTGCTCATCACAACTTTGTTTTCAAATATGACTTGTGTAACATATTTTTGAAAAGTTTTGATTGCTTGGGTGCCACAACAACAAAAAACGATATTCGATTAATAATGAATTAATTATTATTTAATTAATAGATATTTTAGATAAGGGAACCTTCAAGATCTAGAGCTCATTGCAAGGTTATTTCTTAAATATGGCTTGTAATACCATATTTTCCAAAAGCTTTTGATTGCTTGGATGTTACAACAACAGAAAGCTAGTAATTAATTATTAACCTAATATTTAATTATATAAATATCAGATTGTTAAATATTTGGAATTATCATTATTGGTGTAATGTAAACTATATACGTTTTAAATAATTATCTTAATAAAAAATATTATAATTTTATATTACATAATATATAATATTAATATTAAAAAATATTAATATTTCCAGTATTAGATAAAATATTTATCTAAAATATTAATTTACACATTATAATAATTTTTGTGTATGTGTGCGATTAAATCTAATATAAGATTATTTTATTTAAATACAATAAACAATAATTTATGTACTAGTAAATAATAATAAAAAAAGCTATTCATATTAATAATATATGAATAATTATTAATCTAATATTTGCTTCCAGTATGAGTAGGACTATAGGAACACATTGTTTCAATATAAACAGTCACACTGAATATCTGTGACAAATACTAGCAATGCAAAAATTACACAATGTACTTTATAACTACACTTTTTTTGTTTGACATTCTATAAAAAAAAAACATTGTTTTGAGTACACATCGCAGTATCTCCTGTCCACATCAATAAAAAAATCCCACTTTTCTGTAGAAGCCTGATGTGCTGGAGGAACAGGAGGACAGAGGGAGAACAGCCTGATATGAAGCTACACCAGAAGCGACGACACACCGATGGAGCTAAGGAGCAACACCCCGAGATCTCCCTCACAGTGCTGCCACGGGCCGCAGAGTAGACGACAGAAGAGAGACACTCACAAACCCATCGACCTCAAATGATACTGACAAGACTCTTATAAGAAAAAGACTAACAATAACGAGAGGGCAAACACATTCAGCAAGAGAAAATGAAACGGCTTGTGTCCTGACAGACAGATTTCACCCGCAATAATCCCTGCCCAATCCCCAGCAGCCCATAATCAGACACACAAGACCGAGTCTTTACGTGCACTCGTGCTGTAGCACATGCACTAGGCCCGGAGACACAGATACCCTACTGAATGTTCAGTTCGCTGGGAGGATTTCATCATGAAAGCATTTCTAGGCATTCCTGTATTCATCAACAATGTATGAAAAGAGGATTATGCATTAAGGACACTCTAGTTTCTGTGGTACCGCCCCAAAAAAAGAGAATGCAGAACTTATCTGTGAAGCACAAAAGTGCAATTCAATGAACTGGAGATCTAGAGAAAAGGGTGGAGAAGTAGGAAATTCAGATTTCTGTCCCCTAACTCTCAACACTCCCACAGGTGTGAAATTTCCCAGTTCCCCGTGGACGTCACCAGTTTGTTGGTTTTGTGCTAAGTTTGCACTAGGCTGTGAAGTTGTGTACATTTGTGTATGAAAAGGATAGGATTCCAATTTGAATAGGTAAACAGGCAGAATGCCCGATCTAAAACTAAAACACACAATCATTCTTTGAGGATACAGGTGTTTTTATGCTTTTACTGCACAACAACATTGACACTATTATCATTTCTTTAACGTTTTTGTCGATTTACTCGCGAGTTACGTGAACCGTCAGAATTAATCAATGAACAAATCTGTTATTTATAAATAAAACTTGTACATACTCTTTTTGTCGTAAACACTAGCTTTCTTTTATTCATCCTCCTATTTAATGACATAGAAAATAAACTTAATACCTTACTTAGGTATTGCTACTGTAGCCCACTTTGATACACTGGCTATATTTTATAAACATACATTTGGTAAACTACAATTCATACCACAGTTTTGTCGCATTATTTAACACGCTGAGTGCATCTTAAAGGGTTACTCCATCCCAAAATGGAATTCTTTGTCATTAAGCACTTGCAAACCCGTAAAAACTTTTTTTGGCTTATCTTAAATTGTGTTCCGAAGACAAACAAAGCTTTTACGGATTTGGAACGACACGAGGAAAAGTGACTGATGAGAACATTTTCATTTTGGGGTGGAGTAACTGGATCCAAATGGGAAAACTGAACATTTTGGTGTTTCATACATCACAGACAAAAAATGGCAGCTTGATTATGGATTTTTGTTGTTTGTTTATATACTGACATGCAGAACAGGAAGTAAAAGATGAATGCTACAGGAGGGAGATACATATCCTGAAGGTACACGCAAGTCCACCATAGCGTGGTCTGAAAACAAAGACAGGTTGAAAGAGTCATTCGGAAGAGGAGCGACTTCCTAGCCAGGTCACATGTGAACTCAGTCTTTTGCTACAGCCGGTTTAAGGTTCTGCGCCCCTTAAACTGCGATCGCCACCAAACTCGCATGACTCATTTGCTCCACATAAACAAAAAAAATAGATTCTACTGAAGTGATGCATTTCCTCGCACACCTCAAGTGTTGAATATAAATCGGTAACGAATGATGACTTATTTCAAACACCTGCAAGTTAGTTATTAACTAAACTCTCGGACTTTAGAATTGCATTCATTAGCATGATTCACTTCTAGACTCAGAGGATGGAAGGAATGCGCATTGGTGGTTACTGGCTCAAAGCCGCCCGTTTACTGTATGAACAAACAGCCGGGTCAACATCATGCCAAACACTCCAGATTCCTGATTTCAGAATCGTCGACTGCTATATAGCAGCAGCTCATACATATGGAAAAATCCACCTTCATGAACATTCTAATTTAAGGAGGCTCAAAAGGAATGTTTGATGCAGATACGAAGACTGCTTGATAACTACATCAGTCTGCAATTCTGGCTGGGAGTGTGCAAGTGGTTAATATGCTAATATAATAAAGCAAAACATGCAAGGACTGCAGCTCAGCTGCAGCTAAAGTGCATGGCTCATACACTCTGGTTGCATTCAGCTTAAAAAAAAAAAAAAAGAAAGCCCACAGCTGTGCAGATCAACATTCATATTTACAACATCCGGCACGTCAACTTGGTGTTTGTACAACCAAGATATTGCAGGAATTGTAAACTCCAACTCACTGGAGTATTACAGGGTTCCCGTATGCAGTGAAGAGATGAGCATGCACTCATGTCAATGTTGCCTTTGTGTTCGTGAGCTTTCACAAACACCCCTGCCATAGACTATTTACAGACATCATGAGCTCCTCGTTTATTTGCCAGATGGGAAAAGACGAGCATTTAATTGCAAATTAAGATAATACTTGCTGTTAATACAAAAAAACCTGACTTCCTGTCAAGACAAACTGGCTCAGTCATATTTGTCAGTAATGTTTCCAGCTTGTAGCAGCATTGCTAACAAAAAATTACTAAGCTAAAATGTTACTACTGGATGGTGTGAATGGTAAGGGCAGCAGAGACCGTTCTGCATCAATCCTTCATCCTAAGGACATCAGTGTCCAAAGCTGTCTGATATACAGTTTTTAAAATATTTTTTTTCTTTTACAAATCACATTTTCCGGAGCAGACATGGTATCGGAGTCTGCCACAGCATCAATTATGTCACCTCCGTTTCTCTGAGAACAAACCCTCCTGATCTCCATCTTTAGGTTCCCTTGAGTGTTCAGACCCCTTGCATGTGATCTTTGCAGGGGCCGTGGATGGATCAATGTGCAAAAAAAGTGGAGGTATGGAGCGCAGGGAGGAGCGTTGGGAGGCGGGGTCTCAAGCGTGGTCCTCCATAGGGAAAACGAGACGTGTGCCACGGCTCAAGAGCTCGTGTTCACGCGTGTCCAGTTCTCGCTCCAGAGCGTCCTCTGACGTGCTGTCGCTGCGTTTGCCATTCACACCCCAGCTGCCGCCTGATCCTTCTGGGCCAGAGGAGGACGAGGCCCCATTGGCTGTGATGGCTGTGTCACCATAGGTCAGCGTCAGGTCTCCTTCGTTCAGGATGAGGTCTGAGTCATTGTCTCGCAGCGGCTCGTGGTTCTGCAGAGCACAGTAACAAGTCGGACATGAAGGGAGGAGGACGTGATGCTTCACACACACACACACACACACACTCCAAGCTCAGCACAAAGGTTCATGAGGGACACTGGAGTCACAAGAAGACAGGATAAAGAGAGAAATACACTTAAATGTCCTTGTGCAAAGGAAACAAACAACTTACCTGTGTGTAATGCAGCCTTCAAGTGCAGGTGGGAGTATTGGATTGGAGTTGGATTGTTATGTTTAATTGTTGAAAAATAATGCACACCCTTTACGTTTTGGCTATAGCTGGGTGCTATTAAAGGGGGTTTTCACTGAAGCACAATTACACCCGAGGATTACACGGAGTGCCAACAGATCAAACAAACTAAACTCTGTTACGCAACAGTTAGCTTCACATATAGCTGCTGTTAAATCCTTTGAGAAGGATCTAAATAATGCCTGTTCCATGTAAATGGTTTGAGGTGGTGTGATTGAGAGCTTTAACAGGTGATCTTCACGGACCTGCACTGCCTTCCTACTGCACATCTGTCAGGGACAACTGATTCTATGATTGGTCAGTTTTACGTGTGCATGTATATATATGTATATATATATATATATATATATATAATAATAATTTCAACTCAAATCAATATTTCCTGCCTTTTTTGTTTATTTGCCAAGCAGTGTTTTAATAAGATGAATATTGTAGTGTTAAATCGTCATTATAGCAAAGAACCCACAGCCAGCCAACAGTATTTAATACAGGGTTTTTGCAGGTTTTATGAAGGTAAATTTAAGACCAAGTATAGAGAATATAAGAAATAAATTAACACTAAACATTAATACGGTCTCTAAATGTAAATTTAAATGTTGCATTAGCAACACTTCAATGTTCAAAATACAACTTTAATTGTAGTTTAAAAAAAAACATTTAATTTCTTACTACTTTAATTCTGATCACAGTACAAAAAAAATACAAAATTAAATAAAATCTTTTAGCCAGTATCCAGTATTGTTAAAATGTCTAAAGATTCTTAAATCAACATACATTTATTTGTCTTATTAGAAACTGATCATTTACATTTTAAATTAAAGAGAAAATCTTTTCAATTTGTTCAATTTCTCAAAAATAAATTACAAATGTATTTCAGAAATAATTGTTTGAATATAATAGATTTTATATGAAAACTATTAATCAATTAAATAAAAAATAAATTAATAAAATAAATTAGATTATTATAATATATTATTTTCAAATATTATTTGATAAATAATACAAATCTATTAAAATTTTAAAATGAATGAGTAAACAGAAACAAATCTATTTAATAAATAATTGTTCCGATATTATTAATTTCATATGGAAAACAAAAAAAAAAAATCTAAATCAGCGAAATCAATTAGATTTGAGAAGTAAAACATTTTTGAATTTCCATATTTTATGTATTTTATTTATATGTATAAAATAATAAAAATATAATACCTGTATGCAGTTATTTTGTGTATTTTTTTCTTAATTATTAAAAATGGATTTTTACAAAACAGTAAAAATCACTCTTGGTAACAAGAATTAAAAATTGCCTAGAAACAAAACACAGGAAGGGAAGTACACTAAGGGTTGGATCAGTGACTGGTAAACAGTATACTATCCCATACTTAACCTCCATAAAAGAACCATTATCATTAAGTGCTCTTTAAAATATGATGTGATATAGGAACAAAAAACAAGTTCAACACAAAAGCCCTTTAGACAAAGAGGAAGCTGTGAGACTGAAAAATCTGGTTATTTAAATTTGAAAATATACAAAACGGACTTAAGTAGAGGGAAAAAAAATAATCAAACATAAACCGGCTTTCCAAAAAAAAAAGAAAGAAGAAAAAAAAGGGAATATGTAAAGACAATGAATCATCAAATTTCTTTCTTTGTTTTAGATTTAATGAGCAAGCGATTAATAAAACTGTTGGAGGAAGTGAATATGGAAATGAAACAGCCTGTGGAACAGAGATGGAGAACTGTGGTGAAATAAAAAGATGAGAACTTAAGCAAAACAAAAAAATTCAATTCAAAGAAAAAAAAGAGACAGTGAACTTAGATACACATGGCAGGTATAACGAGGACCTAGAGATAACAATCTAGACAGGAAAAAAGAAATAGAAATATAATACAGACAGACAAACTGGGGTATTTAGATGAACTGACCCAGTTTAAACGGATGCATGCAACTCAAACATGATGACTGAAACCATCTGCTATGCAGCACGTATGAGGGGCATAATTGTGTTATGTGGGAGAGAGGTGGGCAGTCAAGCAGTTCTGCTGGACATTTAGCTCATTGTGACCCCCTACAGCACAATGTAAGACTGTAGATGTTTGTGAGCGCAGCCAAGCAGGCCGAGCTACATTACTAACATTGTAATGAATAGGGGAATTTGCAGGAGTGAATGGGCCTGTGACCGCTGTGAATAACTGTGTTCTCCATGCTTGAGATACTGGAACGCCTCTCAGGCTCACCATCACCAGAGTGGCATCATGAAAGGCTCTTTTGTGACCGGGCGCACACTGAATGCGTCTTCCTTCGGGTCTGTGTCCAGTCTAAAAGCCCCAGTGCTTTTGTGTGTCTGTCTGTCTTTCTCTCTTTTCTTTTCAAACAGGGTTTCACAGAGCGGCAACAACATTATAAAGCAAGCTATGGAAACCAAAGCGTGCTGTTGAGGAACTCAACAGAATAGGCTACTTCCTTAGAAACAAGTGCAGTGAGAAGAAATGACCAATCTACTAGCAAATAAGAGGCCATTTTTATAATAAAGGCATCGGGTTAAATCTAAAATGTATCAGTTTGGATCTAACTTGTTAGTGCATACTTTGAATTAACAGTAAATTAATGGTGGTATATATTAAAAATGTATTTATTAAAAAAACATAATAATAAATAATAATAATAATAATTATATTTAACCGATTTTCATTAAATATATAAATAATTCTCTATCTAGAATAATTAATCTTTTAGCAATTTAAAGATAATACACAGAAATATATTTCAGAAATTTTATATAAAAAAATTAATCAATCAAATTAAAAGATAAATTAATATAATAAATTATAGTATAATAATATATTATTTTCAAATATAATATAATAAATAATATAAATCTATTAAAATGGGAAAATAATTGAATAAACAGATTCTTTTTCATATATACACTTGATAATCATTTTATTTTCTATTAATATATCTAGCAGACTGATATAATAACTCTGTGTGTGTGTATGTGGTCTTACTTCATAGGCCTGGGGGCTGGTCAGACATCGAGCCAGAGGACCGCAGCAGGCCGGCAGAGTGGAAGTTAAAGGGGGGCCGCTATGGGTCAGGATAGGCTTCAGGTAACTGTTCTTGTGTTAAGGGAAAAAGCTCTGCTGAAGTATCAATATTAACCAGGCGTGAACCAGGAAGGTGTCACATTGGACTAAAAAACGTTCAATTCCAAAATCAACTGAAAACATGCAGGTATGCTAAAGTCAACATCATGCAGTGATAAAGAGTCCTCGCATTAGCTAATCATCCTATATAATTCTCTACAAATTCCAAAAACACCTTCACAGAGCCAGTTCTGTAAAGGCCAACTGTATGCAAAAGAGCAGCCTGGACAATCTCAAAGAACTCTGCTAAAGTAAATGATCAAATCTTTTCTGACTAAACTAGTTCAATCCTAACAGCCACAAATCAACAATGACTGCAAGACTTCCGACATTCAAACATTTCAAAACATACACTCAATTCAAACCACTCTGCTTATATTGGAAGCTCCAAAGCTGGAGTTTTCTGGGACAGATATGATTGAGTCTCAGCCTCATAATCATGGAGTAAACAGATCATCATCCTCTGAAATAGTTCACTCAGAGTCCAGCACACAAATCTAACCAGGACAGCTAGTACGCATTTGGCAGCATAATTTTTGACAGGCGGGGATAAAAATAGAGAAGGCGGCAGTGAAGTGTCAATGGCTTGAAACCAAGAACACCCCGTGATGGATTTGGAAGAGCACAATATCTCTGAGGGAGACCTAACCTGGAGATCCTGGAGACTTAGAGAGAAGTATAAACTAAAAAATGTCTCTGTAGGATGTCCAATAGCATGGTCTGCCACACAAAGAGAAATAAAACAGGCAGCTGGCCTTTTGGAAAGCACACAAACACACTTTAACTCACTCCCGAGGGCCTGTGCCAAAGGAAGCGAGTGAATGTTGTTGGGTAGGTTGCTGTGACAATAAGGCAGCACACTTATAAGCTGACAAGCATGGCTGTGGGCGCAGAGAAAAATCGCAAGCTAAGATTCTTAATAAACATCTGACATAAGCTCTGAGGACCTGTGAGTCATCACATGTGGAGCTGGCTGGACACAGCTGTGCAGGAAGCAGATTGAGAAGTGTGTGAGAAAATGTGTGCGACTGCTACTTTCACCTTTAAGCATTATTTCTAGCATCTGTGAGCTAAATCAAATCCCTTTCTTTGCTATTCCGTTCCTCTCGTCGCCCACGACCATCTCGCTAAAAAAAGGTACGGCTGCAGTAAACCTCTCAGCGCAGAATAATTGCAGTGGACGGGCCCTGCTGAGAGCTCAAGAATCATTGATTTCTTCATTCAGGACTCGAAGGCTTTGTGCAGCCATTTCTTTTGACTTTCTGGGCAAAAAAATGTCAGTAGTGACATTTACAGCGGCTCATATTGAGGTGCGGAGCTCGGGCTGGAGCTTTTTTCGGAGTGAGAGTTGTGGATGCTGGAGTGTGATGCTTGTCATTTCGGGGGTTTAGAGGCTCAGTTAAGCCCTCAGAGGAACTCCAACACTGATCAAAACCAGCTATCCAACGAAATCTCAGAATCTCTCCACATTTATATTCTTCTAAATCTGCTTTAGCGGGTTTCAACAATACGTGTCTATCTTTTGTCATTGTCTGTGGTGTGGGAGCAGATGTTTTTTTCCCCTAGTCATTTGCATGGAGCTAAAGTAATCTCACTGGCTAGGTTCACGGAAGAGCAACTGTGAAAGAGAAGTAATGCTCAATCGTGCTTGAGTTCCTAATGAAGACACCACAAAAGTGTGCAAGTTTGTGTTGTTGTGAATGGCATGCTGAAAAGGATACTTGTGGTCAAAAGTATACCAAAGTCTAAAAAGCCAGGCGCTCTCTTGCTTGGTCTTGCTCTGTCCTTCTGACGGGGTTCCATCCTGAGAAGAGAAAGAGAAAGTAAGTGTAAATTTTTAAATGTTTATACATACATAGGGAAAAAAACTAACAATGAATATAACGCTCGCTCATGTGTTTGCAACTCAACAATGAAAATAAATTTTTCTCACGCTATTTGTGCGTTAATTTTTTTTTTTTCTACATTTTTGTTGTCAGACCAAAGAACATGGTCCAATTTTTATTTGTCAGCTACTGAGTGCATGCGGGTATTTAGTGTGTGTGTATATATATATATAATATACACACATACAGTGAGTATATATCACCATATTTAAACCATATATCACAAGTATTTGATCACCATGTGATTTTGTTCTCTTTAGTTCTCTTACTTAGAAATCATGGAGGTATCTACAATTTTCAGCATCTGTGAGAGACAGAATCTAAAAAGAAACATTTGGAAATAACACTATGATTTAAAAAGATTTTTAAAACAGAATTACTGTGTCAAATAAGTATTTGATCACTTCCTTATCAGCCAGATTTCTGACTCTCAAAGACCTGTTATTTAGCTTTTAAATAGTCCAGCTACACTGCTCATGATTCTAAATTAGTAGCACCTGTTTGAGGTCGTTAGCTGTCATAAAGACACCTGTGCACCCCACAATCGGCCAAAGTCTAAGTAGCAACACTGGCAAAACCAAAGAACTGTCAAGAGACACAAGAGACAAAATTGTAGACCTTCACAAAGTTGGAAAGGGCCAAAATCCCTCCTGCAGTGTGTGCAAACCTGGTGACTTTCACTCAAGAGATCAAATACTTATTTGACACAGTAATTCCCAAATAAATCATACAATGTGATTTTGGATTTTTCTGTCTAGATTCGGTCTCTCACAGTGGAAGTACACCTGTGCTGAAAATTGTAGACGCCTCCATGATTTCTAAAAAAGAGAACTTGCAAAATCACAGGGTGATCAAATCCTTATTGACCTCACTGTATATGGGTAAATGTAAAAATATATTATAAGTACTGTGTATGTCCCTCTATCAATAAAATACAGCAAACAGCAGAGCATGAAGCAATATTAAATTAAATTATTACATTTTTATGAAACTTTTGGCACCTTTAGTGTCATCAAACATTAATCCACCTCTGGCCACATAAACACCACAAGGCCATATGGAGAAACTTTTGAATGGATAAAACAGAACCTGATACTTAACCGTTTATCATAAATAACAGTATATTTCAATATATTTATCCATAATTATCCACTGACTTTGTACATGTAGTAAAACCTCTAGCCAGTACATTTATCCCAGTTCAACTAATCTCACGAGTTCAGCTTCAACATCAGCTTCATAGCACTTAAAGAGATTACAGATTAACGCCATCACAAACAAGCTTACATTAACCCTATACTGCAACCTAACCTAAGCTTGCTATATTCCCTTAACATTAGTACTACAGTGAGGACCACTGTTAATATGCTTGTGAATAAACTACCCGAGTAAAAAAAAAGAAAGAAATTACTATACTCTCATTACTCCTGGAGCTGCCGTACCATGGCCACAGCAGGTGCACTGATATCATCATAGATGTTTCATCAAAACACGTTAACCACAGTTTTCCATCATTAATCGGGTATTGTGAAATGAGGAAAAATGTTGTCGTGCTATTCTGATGTATATTTCATGAACGCACAAGGCATGCTGCGTTTATACGCCATCCACATTTAGAGACACATGAGGTTTTTTTACTTAAAAAAAACAAAAAAAACAAAAAAAAGAATGACATACAAACAACATCACATTAAAAGCGCAATACAATCTGTGTTCAAGAAGTGTTTATGCAGCCTTGGGCAGATTAAAATAACTTATTTAACATTAGATGATACCTTATTATATGTGTATTATTCCTTTTTGCTGTGAAACATTAGGCAAGTGAGCCGTTTGTAAGTGTTGTGACGTTCATGAGACTGCCTGCGACTGCTCACATTGAAGAAATATTCGGAATATACCGTTTTTTTTATTTCATTTTTAGTGTTATTGTTTTATTATTGTGCATTGTTTAGGTCTATTCAATGAGCCCAAACCCAGAGAATATGTCAACTTTGAGATAGTAAAACCAGTTATTCTTTAATCGCTCTGGCATGAAAAATATGAATATATTTGAACAGCTCCAGTTTGATATTATACGACGATTGTAGCCCATCGAAAAGTAAAGTCCTGTAAGTGCATGAAAGCAACACTATAACTAATCTTTAATTTGAACAGTCTTTAGTCGTTGTTGATTTTTTTTGTAGGATGTAAAAGCTTGCCTGATTTGATTGATTTTTAATGCGATATGCTTGTATGGTATTCTTGCATTTTTAGTAAAATAAAGTAAAAAGCTGGTCTGTCTCTGAAGCATTAAGTAGTAAATTCATACACCTTGTTCTTATTTCATAATACCCGATTAATGATGGAAAACAGTGGTTAACATATTCTGATGAAACATCTTTGATTAATTGTTTATTTAAAAATCACAACAACCCCATGTTACGGGCACTGCCATTCATCCAGTCTAAAGCGGAAGTTATTTTACAAAGCTTCCGGCTTTCTAACGCAGAGCGTGAAAAAGGCCTATTGCTTCCAATCCTTGGAGTGTCTACTAACGAGCTGATGAGTGGAATCAGGTGTGTTAGATGAGGTAGACATACAAAATGTGCAGAACAAGGGGTCCTCCAGGACAGCACTGGCATAGACTATATTGCTTCCAAAACCTGCAACTCTATCAGATGCTTTTGTTTCAAATGGAAACACTGAGGGTTATTAAAAAGGAGAGTGAGAGAGACAGCAATGCATTTAAGAGACCAGGCCGATCCCCTCTGAGCATGTCCTCTTCTGGTAATGAGAACTTCCCAGAAACACAGTAATGGCTGTTCAACAATCTGACAGTAATGCAGAGTAATCATTTACAGTGTAAACCAAGAAGTGTGTTGTTGTAAGCACAACCAATCGTCAACATCTTTATTTTTTCAGCATCAACTCTGTACCAAAGTACCAGTATTTTAAGTTCCTTAGCGCATAAAGTCTGCGATATCTTCTAATCTTCTGACTTCTGTCATTGGCCTAAAATGGTTAAACTATAGTTTAAACCAGGATAAACAGAGCAGAAATGTCATTTATTTCCAAAGTGTCCACTCCTAATTAGCTTTGCCATTCTAATTTCAGTAACAATTAATGATTGTAAAAGGCAACTTGTATCTCAGTATTGGATACAGTACTTTAAAAACACACCCAGCTTAGTGCTGTCAAGGTTTAAATGGCCACTTTTGAAGGGGTCCCATTTTTCTCATGAGAGATTGCTGTGAGCCTTTTTTTAGATGTAGAAAACCGGAAGAATTAATGTTTGTGTGTGGTTTTTGGGTAGCTACATATGAGGCATTAAGTGCAGAAGGAACAGGATGATGTGCAGCAGTTCAGAAGAAGTGTTTTGAATTTTTCTAAAGAAATATTACTGCTAATTGGCAGCGTAAAACCACCATATTTTGAACCATCCTGAGAGGTTTCTAAAGCATGGCTAAATTAAACTTGTATTGTATGTCTAGAGAACATTACAAGACTGATGGGTTAGAAAGTACTAGCACACGTTTCCTTTGTTGTATGTTTCCTGTAGCAAAAACAGAACACTTGGTTAGAGCTTGACTGGCATATTCAGACTTACTCCCTGAAGGACCTGGAAGCTGTCCCCACATGGCTGAAGATCCTGGTCAGGGTCCACTCCAACTCTGAAAGAGAGAGAAACTGCATATCAGTCTGCCTGTGTGTGCTTCTGTGATATGAGCTTTTAACCCATAGTGCATATGCTGCCAAATATGTACTGCGACCTTTCAGCAAAGCCCACAAACACCAACAGCATGAAGAAAAGATAAGCAGGTGAAATGGACTCAAGCAGAGCTGTATCGATCATGTTACAATCTCATTTCACACAACATGCCCACAGCAGCAAAGCAAGGTTTCCACCGAGAAGCTACAGAAATTAATCATAAGTCCTACAAGCAATTCCACTTATTTGTCATCTACAGCTGGTCACAGGCCTAAACCTCTAGTGTTTCACATCATTTAATTTAAATAATGACCACAAAATCACATGCAAAAACAAAATGAACCAAGGCGTACAAAATATCGAAAATATATTTGATATATTAAATACACGGTAGGAATGCATAGCGTACAGAAAACGTTCAAATACACTTAATGACTAAATGACTATAATGACTAAACTTGAAATAAACAATTTGAGCTTAAATATATATATATATATATATATATATATATATATATATAAAAACTTGTCTCTTATAAAAAGAGACAAAAAAATACATTTCAAAATAAATTTAAAAGCTGTTAAGAAAACAAAAACAAAAAAATTAATCCAAGCAACAA
>JAUYWG010000039.1:12693078-12752522 GCA_034779775.1 Enteromius afrohamiltoni | reverse complement strand
TTCTTATATTTGAAATTATATCTAAATATATTTAATATATAAACATAACATATTTTCATTAAATATATACATGCATGCGTTTGTATTTTTATATACTTAATAAATATACACAGTACATACTATGTAAAGAAAAACTTTTATTTTGGATGCGATTAATCATTTGACAGCACTAAATATTAGTATTTCAACTTGATTCAGTTAATTGTCAAGTCATCTAACATTTATATTTTATTTCAGTTATTAAAAGTGATTTGTAAATTGTTTTAGTTAACAAGAACAACGCTGGTTGCAATGCAAAAATCTCTGATCATGATGCATCAAAAAAAAAAAAGCCTCCATTAGGAGTGTTATGTAGCAGTGGGAGACTCAAGACAATTACAGTTATGAACGCAATCTATTCTAACTCCTATCCGGTCTTAATCCAGTCAGCCTACATAAGGCCAGTCATTAAATCTCAAAGCCATTTAGCTGGTGTTTAAAAAGAAAAAAAAATGTAAACCTGTATCGCCCCCCAAATTGTTGGACAAAAAGCAACTCATTTACAGAAATACTGTTGTTAAAGCTGCTTAGATGGTTTTATTTACCCCACTGTGGTCACCCTACGCATATCAGCTACTCATTGAGTGCACAGCAGTTTTTCAGATAATAACCTGAGCTTCTCAATCTCATTCTACAGCAGCTGCCATCAGCATTGGTTCTCAATAATCCTCTTTATTCTGACAAACTAGCAGCACTTATTAATGGCGCCGTATCAGCCAGCCCCTGCTGAGGACAGCCAGACAAACACTGGCTCTTGGCGACATAAACAACCCTAGATCCTTTCCCATCTGCTTTTGAGTGGTTCATTTTCTGAGAACATTTCACCTCAGAACAAGCCAAAAGGGAAGAGCTCACAGTTGATAAACAATCTGTCAAAACAGCCACCATCTAAAATGCATTTTATACCCTCCATGATGCCATAAAATGGTCATAAACTAATAGTCTTACTAAGAAAAATGAAATGCGGCCTTATTTGACAAAATCTGCTTGATTAATAAAATGAATAAACATGTTTATGATGAGCTTTTCTGCCACCTGCTGGAGCGTCTATGCATGTCTTTTCGAACATTCAACATCCTAACTAAAAATAATGCTACATTTAAAAAGCTGTTAACCGGTTAAAGGTAGTTCCCTTACTACTTACTACAAAAAATAACAAATCTTGTCATTTAAAACGAAAAACTGTAAACTGGTATTCAGCACTTTGATTTACTGGTTTAAAATGTCCTTTTCTTCATAAAACACCGTATTAATCTGTAAAATGCATAGTTTTTATAAATATGTTTACATGACTGTAACTACAGCTGCCATTTTCTTCTCTAAAGACAATGTAGGATTAAGGCATTTCCGTAACGACCAGCTCAATCTACTAAGATCAGCGCAAATAACTCTGCTTTAAGTCATGCTTTTTTTTTTGAGTGTTAAATAATGGCGCAAATACTAGTTATATGACAAGCGCAAACGTTAGGTAATCGCAATGCGTGATTCATTTTGATGAACATTTTGTCAATCACTGACCCCCATTTTGTTTTAAACCCGTAAAAGCTTTGTTTGTCTTTTGAACAAAATTTAAGATATTTTGATACACAAGATATTAAGATACACTGGAAGACTGTCCCATTGACTGACAAGTAATGAACACTGTCAAGGCTCCGAAAAGTATGAAAGACATCTTCAGAATGGTCCATCTGCCTATTGGTTCAATCTGGTCAATCTTATTTTAAGAATCGGTGAGAATACCTTTTGTACACACATAATTGCAGATGAATCGCATGCAATAATGTACTTGATGTTTGTGAAGCTTGTCAGTGCTCTGTGTATTAAATGCTGCTCCATCTGAAAGCAGGTAATGGAGATTTAAGGAATAACTGACGGCGGGTCATTGAATAATTAGAAAAATAATGCACACGAGAGTAGTGATTACACCACGGGTGTGCATTATCTTTCTAATCTAATTCATCCGATGATATATTTCAGGGTATTTGTCCTGTTTTGTACTTGAAACACTATTGTGAGTAGGATTATTTCTTCCCTCATCCAATGCCTAATCGTTAATTACAAAATTTAATTTTAGACCTAGCAACAGAGGCTTGAGCTAACTAACTAACGCAAGTTATTAGTGTATGTGTGTGTAATTTAGAAAGAGAGAGAGACAATTATTATGGGGGTAAGTGACTAATGAGGGCAGAGTAACCCTTTAATACTCTCCTGAGTATATAAATATTGCATCTAAAAGTGAACCCCTACAAATGCATATTCAATAAGGTCAGGTGCAAAAATAACTATGCACTTCTTAGTGCCAAATCTTCACTGCGTGTCTTTAGTAAATCCTGACAGTAATACAATGCCAGAAGACAGTTTGTTCTGATGCAAGCAGTTAGTAAGTCTGGCCCCAAATTCTAAAACACTTTCTGTTCATGAAAAAGGTTCCTAAATCCCTCCCACTCTTAAAAATGGGTCAGATAAGGCACTGATCAAGTCTCTTAAACTCTGACCTGATATGTAACCAGGACAGCATTGGCGTGGTGCCTCCTCCAAACACCCAAACTGTGAAGAACACAATGAGCAGGGTCGTGGTGAACATCATCTGCCGCGCATATGTGGCGGTGTCACGGATAGCCAGAGCGAATGCCATTGCCCCTCGCAGCCCTGCAGAGCACAAACACACACACAGCAGTCACAATAGATTTTAGTAAGAATGACAGGCCTGCTACAAATAGAATGGAAGTGCACTTAAGCAGGCAAACAGCCATCACACTCAATCAGTTGAGTTTTAGGGGCTCTGCACTTTGCTGCCCTTTTAGCTGGGTGGTGTTGTTCGTCTGGAGGGAGCTGCTCCACATCAAGAGCCGTTATTAGAGATGTTCTGATTCTGATGCCTCTTTTCACTCTTAATTTAGATCTCGATAAACTTCAGCAGGGTGCTGAAATCTACAGAGAGTTCACATCAAAGAGTCTGACACTTAAGGACGCTGCAAAACTGATTGCACGGATTTATATTCTACTTCATTTTATTTATTAAATGGGTCTGTCTCTTTAATGTCACGCAAACATCAGAGAAGAGCAAGTAAGCCAGGTGTGCACAATACCTGCAAACATCATCATGTGCTGAAAGTTTCCCCTGATTTTGTGTCTTCGGCCCAGGTTGATAATGAATGACAGAGGATAGATGTTCAAGGCCCGGCCGATAAAGATGGCTATCTAGTAGTCAAAATGTTAAAGAAAAGCTGTCATCAAAGGAATACATATTAAAATATAAAACAGTTATTTTAAATTGTTAGAATATTTCACAATATCACTGTTTGTACTGGATTTTCATCAGTTAAGAAAATGAATGTAAAGCATAAAAGACTGTGAAAAACATTAAACTAATTCTTACTGACTTTAAATACTGTTCAAATAACATATGGTTATAGTTAACACATAGCCTAGTTATGCTTCTTAAACATTGATGGGTAAAATTTGCAACCCTCAGATCATGCTAAATAACTACTGTGTAAAATTACATTAGAAATTGCCATTTTAAAAAGGAAACAGTATTATATGGTTTTCACAAAGCTTGTAATATCCCATACAAGTGAAACTGGTCACTTTTATGGTGTTTTTGTCCTATTTGAAAATGTCCCAAACTAAAACAATTTGATAGAATAGTAACATGTCTAATGCTAAAATGCTATGGCTTAATGCACATTACCGCCTCCTCATGTAGGATCTGCAATAAACATTTCAGCTGAAAGACAAGGATACAAAGGCTCCAAATATGAAAATGGGGCTGAAGACGTGATTCTGAAAGGTGAAGAGCGCCAAGCCCATGTATGAGAAGATGAAGTTCTCTGCTAGGAAGTGCAGCACCTCAAACAACTGCAATAGCAAAGAAACACATGTATGCATCTGACAACAGCACATTTGGTCAACAAAACAGCTGAAACAACATTCGTAAAAGCAAAATGACACATTTTCGAAACCACATCCCAAGTGTAAGATATGCTTTACCTCTATTTACTCTACAATGGCTTTTATAACATGTTATATCTGAGGCTGAGGCCGATATTTTAAATTCCTGTGACTATAACCCTTCTCTGTATAAACAGGAGCTTTGACAAAACAAATCCGGCTCCCTGGAAAGAAAGCCAGTGCCACGGAGGTGTCATAATTACTGTATGCACCCCGCTTCACTTCATCACACATTGCACTGCTCTGACAACACCACAGGGGTGCTGGGAATTCACTTAGCACTATCCCTCGACTTGTGTCCTGCCTGCATCAAAGCATCTTTTGAAGTAGAAAAGGCCCCCCCCCCCAAAAAAAAACATTGCTGCTTTTCTTTTTTAATATTACCTTAGTTTTTCAACTTTGACACAGTTCATTTCGCGGCTGCTCTAAAAGCAACTAGAAGCCAAAGGCTCATATCTTTTACCTGAAACAAGGTTAAAATATGATAACCTGTTTAGTGCGTTTGGTTGATTCCTCAGAGAGATTGTTGTAGGTATAATGGGCCTGTGTGATTCCACAAAACAGCACAGCGACAACACCTAAAAAAAAAAAAACCATCAGCATCATATGTGCTCTTTTTTTCTTTCAAGTGGGGGATGGGATGTATATTTCAGTACAGGTTGTAGTTGACTAATGAAACAACCAGATGATGAATGCAAACGACTGAACACATTTACACATCAGGGATGTTATCATTTGCTTGCCCATGTGCAGCAAAATGGAAGAAGTTTTTCAATTTTGTTTGCATATTTGTATGCAAAGGATTCGGCCTGAATGTAAATGTTTTGTCATGCTAATAAAGCACACTAAACCTGAACAGATGATCTAAACACCAGAAAATTATACTATTATTGCAGCCGATATTAAACTATAGCAGGAAATGTTTTGACTGCAGCTGCAGATTACCCACTATGCTTTCATTACAAACCCACACAAACACTCACCTGTGAACCCACAAGCTTCAGCCAGTAGAAAAGTACTCCAAGACATGAGGAAGAACAGAGCGGTCTCCAGCAGAGGGAAACAGTGCAGCTTGGTGAATTTTGTCACGTGGATGAAGTTAAGAATTTAAAACACATATTTAATCAAATAATCAAAGAGCTAATCAAACAAAGATTACAATGTTCTATGTTTTTGGAAAAACTAATTTCAATCAAGACCTTTATTTAACAGTAACAGTAATACAGTGTGTACTGCTTTCAAAAGTCATTTCTATAATTATTGCGTGAATTAGTTCTCAAGAAATATTATCAAAATTCAAAACATTATTTTTGTGGATACTGTAATGCATTTTTCCAACATTTTTGATTAAAAGAAAGGTAAATAACAGCAATTATTTAAAATGGAATTTTGTAGATTTCGAAATTTGATTTTATACTTTTACTTTGTCTTCTGATAATTAATAATATATAAAAAAACTATGTAAATACAACGTATATGTCTTTAATTGGTACTCTTGACATAAATCATCCACCATTAAAAAGATAACTGTCTTACTAATTTTACAAATAGTTATTAAAAACAATATCACAAAGCCGAATGTGCATCAACACAACCTATTTGCATAAACCTAAATATATTTAGACTGATTTCATGACAACATGCAAAAAAGGATATGAGGGCAGTGACTACTCCAGTGACTGCACCCATAGCAAAAGAGCCACTGAAGATGCCCAAGAAGACGCCCACTGATTTGAAGAAGGCAGATGCATCAAATGTGTGTGTGTTAGCTCCTGAAGGCTGATACGCCACAATTGACCTGCAAAGCAAAGACAAAACAATCCAAATCATTAAATTAACTGATCTGATGACCTCGAAATGCACATTATTTTATATCCATGCTTTTTCTAAACAACAGTTATTCTGCCTACACTGTTAAATTGTGGAAGTGGTCCCAAAAAAGAAAATCAGAAACAATTAGCTTTAGCTCATTGTGTCCAAAAGGGGGAGTCAGAGCACCATCTAAAAAAAAAAAAAAAAAAAAAAAAACTGGAGTTGCAGCATCATTAAATTTGACTTTTCAGCATTACAGTGAAAATGTCCCCAGCTCCCCCTCTGTGCTGGTAGCCTGGGAAACCCCACCAACTGCCGCAGACAAAACACGTGATTTGATTTTTTTTTTTTTTTTCCGTAGCAACAGAAACGGAACAGGGAAGTGATACTGTAATGAAACTGGGACTTACGATGAAAGCACTATGGCAACGGCATCGTTCATGACGCTCTCTCCAAACAGCAGTGCATAGAGATCACCATCAGCATGAAGCTCATTAAAGATCGCAAGCACGGTGACTAAAAATCACACACAAATCAGTAAAGTAAAGTATTGAAATGCTGAATGATAATCTTAACAAGTTAATTTTTCCTGAAAAGAGAACAAAGACAAAAGGAGGAAGAAGTGAGAGATGAAGTACCTGGATCTGTGGCAGATATTACGGCACCAAAGAAGAGGCAGTCTGTGTAGTAGAACTTGTCAGTGAGTTGACCCAAAACCTGCATTAGTTTCACCACACCATACATGAGGTTTCTTAAAAAAAAGTAAAAAAATAAATATATAAAAATTAGGCTTGTAAGACCGCAACTCAAAAGGGAACCTAAGTTTATAACAGCATTTATTACAGGCTCTCTGGAATGCTTGATTCTGATTGGTCAGTTGAGACATTTGCAGATTCCTTCTTTTTAAATAACTGCTCCAAAGTAATAACGCAATAGCCGGTACTACTTATATGTTTAAAATCCCTCCGCGGCAACAAAGCTTACCGTTTGGCGCCATCTTGTGACATCTTTTTTCTGCGATAACTACCGGCTGCCTCTACATTATCCCTTACATAACACTTCTTACTATTCACACTATTTGCTTCGTATTATTAAGTCCCTTGTATTCATAAAACAAACAGATTATGGAGTAAACAACAAAACACACTGACGGAATATTGTATCCCACAATGCAGTGTAAAGTGACTTCTCATTGTGTTATGTGACTGATGAACCTGCTGATATTAAAACTAGTTTTTAAACATTTTTGACTTTTAACAGTGAAAACCCTTTTTGCATTTGCTATGTGCTCAAGGTACTAAGCGAGAAGGTGGAGCTCGTACGACAGCAAACGAAGAAATTAATCTTATAGTGGATGATTACTGGTGCCATAAAATTCCAGTATGTGCCTGAACCTGGCTCTTTTATGTCATTGGTTAGCACACAATTTTTTCAATAGTTAAGGTTAGAAAGATTTCACATAGATTTACATCTCACTCACTCAAGTTCACTCATCATAATCAAGCATATAGTCACTTAGTACAGGCACTTCTGAGGCATGTCATGGCTGATCCACTGTCTGTATGTAAAATATTGCATGGCCTGTGGAATATCACGAACCTTAGTAACTTACCCAATGACAAAACAGGAAATTGCAGTGCCCAAGAACGCATAAGTTATTATGGATCCTAGGTTTCTGAAGAAGTGTCTCTGGAGAAACAAACCAAAAGTAAAAAAGAAGTCATTGCTCAAGTTTTCTGTGTTACACAATCCTTCGGAAATCATTTTGATGTGCTGATGTGGTGCTTAAGAAACGTTTCTTATCAATGTTGAAAATAGTGTTGAAAATATTTTTCAGGATAGATTAATGAATAGAATTTTAGATCAGAATTTAAATTAAATAGTTTTTTTGTAACGTTATAAAATGTTTTACTGAGACTTTTGGTCAATTTAATGGTTCCTTACTGAACAAAAGCATTCACACACACACATATCTTAGAGACCTCCCCCCCTCCAAAAAACCATTACTCATAGATTTATACAAAGGTTAATGGAATAAATCTGTCTTTCTTACACATGATTAAAAATGTTGTAAGACCCTTAGTCTTCATCCTGACACACTATCATTCTTATTCTTCTATATTTCTATCCTAGCTTGTTTACAGAGCAAGACCGAGAGTTTTTTCCTATGTGAGTATTAGTCACAATATGCTGAGTCACTCTGTTGGTACAAAGTGCAGTAACTACAAAATAGTTTGATGTTAAACCTCTCTTTTCCACAGTCATAAGAGCTTCCTCTGTTGCAGCTCACGTAAACTCCTGCATTGCTTTTTCTGACTGTGGCCTTTCTGTGGCTGTGCATGGAGTAGATGGGATCTGATAGTAATACAATCAGTTCACAGAATGGAACCTTGTTACTACCCAAAATAAACTGGGAGTGCACATATAAAATAATTGATGAAAAAAAGTGAATTCAGGAAATGAAACATACATTGCATATCTTCAGGAAATGAAACCATTATCATATTGAGAGAGAGAGAAGATAAGTAGTGCTGTGAGGTAAAAGAAACTAAGAAAGGTAAAGACGAGGATCGGAGAACACACACTGTTACACAAGTTCCCCAGAGTAAATGCTTTTAAATCGAAGGCAAGTGCTTGTCCATTACATATTTTAGTTAAAATCTATACTAAAGGCATACCTTTTTTAGGCCTCTGTTTACACCTTCAATCCAGTTAGTTTATCTAAACTGCTTTTCAACATTTTTGTGCAGTAAACATTTTAAATTTACTGCCAAAATTTAAAAAAATACAATCTCTAAGCAGCACACTTTTTCCTTAATTTTGTAAGGTTCATCAAAAAAGTCTAATGTGGTACAAAGAGAGGAAACAATGTAGCCTTGTGTGTCAAACACACACAGCTGGCAGAAACCCGTTCCTCTCACTTCCTCAGGGCCTCCCTGCACACTCAGCACAGTCTGAAAAATCTGGGATCCAGAAGTGATAAACATGATTTCCACCTGATAAACACTGCAGTAAAATCAAACAAAAAGAGTACCGTGTAGATAATGTATTACATTTGATGCGATTTCTATTTTTCCTTTTCTTTAGTGTGGTATGTAGCTGTTTGTGCATGTGTAAGATCTGCAGAGCTACAAAGTCTCCCACAAAAGGATTTATTCTATCTAAAAGGCTTACACAGACCGGGCTAAAACCCCTTGTTAAAACACCTTTCTAATTCAAGATGGGGTAATATTTCCATGATGCAACCCAAATGGTCATGCAAACAAAGAGAAGGTGTGGTTTCAATAATGCAGGAGTGTTGCAGTCATGTCAGGGAACAAGCAGTGTGTGTAAACCTGAGATAGAGAGAGAGTCACTCACATCACACTGGAGTCAATTGTGGCTTGTGTATTGCAAATACATACGAGCTCTGTGTCTATCACGTGACTCTGTTCCTCTTTCGGGCTTGAACTGAGGGTAAAACTTCAATGGACATTATTAACTGTCTTTCATTTTTTATCATAACTATGATTATGGTAAGGGGCGTTATATTTCCGACGCATGTTCGTGGTGTTTGGCAATAACATCTCTTTTACACTGTCTTTTAGTAACACTGTAATATACTGAATTACAGGTCATGGGGAACAATAACGCTAGTAAATAAAACTAAACCTGGCTTTATAAATTATACGCAAAGGTCACTTCCCATGTTGAAGGTACAGTGACAGCAGTAGTACAGCCTGGATATTCTCGTTTAAAATGGGCAGTTGCAGCCCTCAAATGATGTTTATGTTGTCATGTTTTGTTTTGGTCTGAAGCGCCACCTTCCATCTATCTCCCAATCACAAAATCAGTAGTGTTTCGGCATCCAGGTTGCCTGCTCTGCATAAACACAGCGCATTCCATCATCATTGTGCTCGTTCTAGTTACTGTCTTCAATTTGGCAACCTCAGTCTGAGTAGGAGGGGCCAGGTGAAAAAAAACCATCTCCTATATTTTGAATTTGAACTGCAATACCTAGTTCAACCACTCGGTGTCAATCCTACATACAGTACCTTTAAATACACATTAACTTATCTATAGCCCAATTTGAAAGGTGCCATTAATATAAGTGATGTTTGACCAGATCAGGACACTCTTGATCATGAATATTCTGGTCTGCATCTCACTTCTCTTCTATGGTTAACCTTCCACTAAAGCAAAATGATCATAGAACAGAGATCAGGTTGCATTAGACTAGATCATATCTTAAGATTTCGTAATGTGAAGAAGCACCTTTATGGATGAACGCACTACTGAACAAGCAAAATGAAAGCTAGGACTGAGTAAAGGTAAATTCCACTTTGCAATGAAACTCGTACCTTTTTGAGGCTGTATCCGGCGTGGAATATGATGGGAGGTAGCAGAATGTTGAAGAACACCTCGGGGTCAAAGGTCAACTGGAGGAAAAATATTTCAATTGTTACAAACAAACGCTTGTAATAGAAAATGTGTAAATCTTTAAAAAAAAAAAAAGTTATTAATCTTGTTAAAGACCTCATGAATAGTTTAAAATTGCAATTACTAATCATACATTGATGTATTTTCTATTGATAAAGGAAGTTGCGGTGAGAATTTTTGGGGCTTGTCTTTTTAAGTTTAAACAACCAGTTTTTAGCTATTAAGTGATGTTGAGGTGTCATAATGATAAGCTTTTAAACTAATTTACAGTTTTTGTCTTTGCTGTCCGTTTGCTGCTCAGACTCCGTAGCAGGGGATATGTATAATTTAATTTCAGAATTTATACCTTCTGAGTTTCCTTATTGTGTTTAACTGGATATCTTAGTCTAGAAAGTTATCTTACAAATACAATGTTGCCTACTTGTTAGAGTAATATAACCATTAATATTTGTCAAAATACATTACATGAACATTCAAGATGTTCATGTAATGAACATCTTCAAGAAACGTGTAACTTTACTCAGTGATTTGGGTTGAGTGAACATATTTGTCTAAAGGTGAGTAAATTCAAAGCTGTGCAGCGAATTGCCTTGAAATTTTAAGTTAAGTAACCTTTTTTTCATTTTTTTACAGTGCTGCCTTCCATAGTATAGAAAGAAAAAAATCAATGGGGACCAGAAACTGTTCAGTTTTAATAATTTGCAGCTAATTTGTAAAGTTTTTATCTTAGGTTCTTCAATGTATTATTAATATTTTATTTCTACTAAGAAAAATAATTGTATTAAATTTAAATTAAGTTTACCCTGCTAAACAGGTGATAGAAATTAAACCTCTGCTGCAGGTTTATCAGAAGTGTTTTTATATGCGTGTATGTATGCTGTTGCTGATATACCTTGCGCAACATGTCATTCTGCTCCACACTGTGGATTTCTCTAAGGTTGATCTCCCCCTTGAGTGTATACTCAAAGAACTTTCCGCTAACGTTGAGGAGCACCGTGCTGACAGGACCCTCCCGCAGGGTGCAACTCGGAGGAGTTTTATTATGGTAACTGGTGGAGGGGATGCCATATCGCAAAATAACACCCACCAACAGACCTGTTCGACACACAGAAGACAAACCACTCATATATCCATTCAATACATACAGTTAGTCTGTGAGAAAGGAAAGCTGTCTGGACAATCCATTTTTGCTGTGTTACAGAAATAACTCTTTTTTACACAGTTTGGATTCAGTGGGATGACAAGGAGAAGAGATGAGAGCCTGCAGTGAAATCTGTTGGAGGGTATTTCCATACTAATGAAGTGCCAGAGGAAGTCAACAGCACACGCAGCATGTGCTACAGAAACAAGAACAGTGGCGAAAAACACCATAATCACACAACCTCCTTCTAAAACGAGGCAAATTACACTTCTTTAAATCAATGGTAGGTCTAGACAGTACTGATTTCATAGTGATAAACTGCAGATTTCTTTGGAGTCAAATACATACCCTAAATATAAAGCTTTTGCACATTTATTCTGGAAGCATGTGGACATGAGCAGCATATTTTACACATTTCACTTTATTTAAGTTCATGTAATATAAATTTGCAGATTGTTTTACCCATGTATGGCACCCCTGAAGATACAATTTCTACACATTTTCTGACAGTGCATGTCGTGGTACTGAAAAGTACAGTTAAGAACTTGGCTTTGTTCACAGGCAGCAAAAATCTAAATGTCAGATTTAGCTAATAACAACAACAACAAAAAAAGATCGGCCACAATTTTAATTAATAAGCATCCAAGGAATGTGCCCAAATCTCTTCTCAAACATCTTAGAAAATACAGTCTTTATGTAAACACATTCACAATCCAGAGCTAGGATCCAGAGAGTCAAGTGCTGGCAGGTTAGCATGAACCGGTTAGCTTAGCAGTTATCCCTGCTGGTACACACTATAACTGTCACTCAGTTCAAGGATACTAAAAACATTACTTTGCTGAACAATAAGGAACAGGAAGTCCATTTAACTTGGCACAGAATATACTTATATATTAATGCTGATTAATAATAAGTTAATAAGGTATTCTGAATCATGGACCTATAGACTTTTTCGAATTAAAATTCACACTACTTTTAGAAGTGCACCACTTCCTGTTGCCTGAATGTTTTATTTGGCTGTACGAACTTATGAGAGGAGGAGTTCACATGTCCGGTGCAAACATGTGTAGAGCACGTGCTGTGCTGTCTATCAAACATCATTCGCCCTTATTCTTATTTAGTCAAACATACAAAAAAAACAATTTTGGTTAAAACTGCATCTGTGTCTCAAAATAACATTATATAATATTAATGATATTAATACACATCATGATATTGTTTTCTTTCAGTTTCAGAGTGCAAAGCATATCCTGTTTCAGTGTAACAGCCAGCCTGATGTCTGCAGTGAAAGTGAATTAGAGAGGGGAGGTCTGAATGCACGTAGGGGAGGGGTAACAGAGTGTGTGTGTGTGTGTGTGTGTGTGTGTGTGTTTGAGCCAAAGTAACAACACACAGATCCCAAAAGCTACAGGACCATTGCCATGTAGACATACCAGAGTACGACTTGGACAGAAATAAACTCAACATACAGAAGTATTAAAAAACACACACATGCGCAGTTTGCAACAAAGCTTAAATGAGCATGTGCAGGGCGTTAGTAATTAGGTTAACATCACATTTAGAAGCCGGCAAATACAATGAGTGACCTCGGAGATCTCCCGTCCAATCAGAATCTAGCTAATGCAGTTAGTGTTTGTCTTCCCCTGCACTGTTGCATATGTCACAGTACACCAGACCAAAACACAATTATACCACATCTCTTGTTCTCCAGGAAAAGAGAGGGGAGAAGAAAGTCCCTGACAGCCCGGTCCGAATGCTGTAATAAACAGTAGGCAATACAGATAAAAAGAAAAGCAAATACACCCAAGTAGACACAACTGCAATGTTACCATCTATGCAGCCAGTGAGCAGGTGTCTCTGTACTGAGACCCAAAGCATGTCAACCTTGATTCAAGATGGGGGGAAAAAAATACTATTTTGAGCCAAACTGGTTCAATTCAACAGCTGGAGTCAAATTTGCTTTGTGATTGAGTGCAATTCATCCTATATGGACGTGGAAAGGAGTAGAATGGGCCAGATTAAGAGGAAGGAAGCTAGTGCATACTATCAAAGCTAATTAGACGCTAAAGAAAGCTCTGGTGGAGTGTTTAATGGATGGAAATATATAAGATTGCTTTTGAGGGTGTGGAAAGAGACAGACCAGTTTGAAATCAAGTTAAACATTACAAATTGGGTTTAAAAAATGAATTGGACCAGGCTGTTAAAATTAATTACATAATGAAAACTGAAATAACATAATTCAGACACAAGGGAGTTTAGAAGCTTTTTTTTAATAGTTAAAAAAAAAAATCTGTAGCAGAAAAAAACAGCTTTGTATTATGTACTGCTTAAAAAGAGGGGAGCAGCATATATATATATATATTTTTTTTTTTTTTTTTTTTTTGGAAATGCAATTCCATTCAAACTGCATTTATTTGATGAGAAATACAGTAAAGTAGTTCTGTGAAGTATTATAAGAACTTTAAGATTCTATTATAATCTCCATTAATTGTAATGAATTGCCATTTCTCTATTTCGATGAACTGATCCATTGTTTAATACTTCTGAGGAAATCATGATAATTTTTTAATGTTGAACAAAGTTCAAAAATGAGCAACAATAATTCAACATATAAGTTGTTTGTAACATTTTAAATGTCTTCATTGTCATATAATCAGTGTTCAAATTATTATTGTGTCCCTGCTGAGTAGAAGTATTCATTTCTTTAAAAATAGTTGTACTATTCGGAATTCCTGTATTTAGATATTCCTCGAGATCCTGTACTTTTTCTATTGTTAGATGACTCCACTGTTCAATTGAATGCTCATCAAAAAAAAAAAAAAAGATCCTATCAGCCGCAAGTACCGCTGCCGAAAAGACTGTTTTGAAGTTATGGACAGAACCATCGACTCCCACAACCTTTACTTTGTTATCTTATTTCAGAGATATTGTTTTGCTAAAAAGTACCACTGCCAGGCCAGAACAGCACTATTCAGAGTTGGACCATTATTGTGGAGACGTTACTAGAGAAACTGAAAATTTGATATTCGTATTGTGCCTATGTGACTTATTTCTTCTAGTGTTCATCATCTTTTCTCTCTGTACAAGTGGACAGTTTCATGGCATCTGTTGGTGTATAGTTCTTTGAATTGGAAACGGTGGTCTGTTTCTATAGTGTAACAAAATCTGAATAAATGTTGATCACAAAAAAAATAGTTGTACCATTTAACGGTAGTATATGTACCTCTGTTTAACCTTCTCACAGAGCACCAAACACTGTCTACTGCATTTAGTATAAAATCCCCTATTACTAATTCCACAGTGGGAATACTGCAAAATGAACTGGAAGTCCCCAAGACTTTTGTTGAACTGTTGTTTATGCTGTTATTTAATAGCAAAAGTAAACAGATGGGTACGTGCACAAGAAAGATCCCAGGGTCAGCTATTTAAATGCATGAACATGGCAATGCCTCTCATATTAATCTAATCTAATTTACTGAAACGATGTGAAACCAAATAGTTCAAAGAATATGAACCTACACATTAAAAAAGCAGCTAGCTTACTTCAACCCAGTCTTTTCCTTGTGTCCCAAGAAATTCCTTGGAACTTCAGACCAACCACTGATGTTAAAGCTTTACTGAGACGTGAAACGTCGCTGACTTTAGAGAAGGCTTTTGGTTTTATACACTTAAGGAATTAGTTAATCAAAAACAAATAACATTGGGTCATCATTTAAATCACCCTCATATTATTAAAACCCATATGATGTTCTTTCTTCTGTATAACATAAAACAAGACACTTGGATGAATTGCACTGCTCTTATTGTATCCACAAGGAATGGGGAGAAAAAAGAAATATAAAAAAGAATGCCATAAAATATATAATTGATCATAAGTGACGCAATTATAATAACCTTTGCTTGCAACACTCTGTTAAACAGTGAATCTAGATTTTGTGTTCAACTGAATATTCAAAAGAGCAATTTATGAGATTGAAAAGTGTAGTGATCACTCTTTCTCTAATGAACACTATAGCCCATGTCCATGCTTTCAGTGAACGATGACTTCAATTTCAAACCAGGCTGTCACATTGCTTGTTGTAGTGGGCTTTTTTACGCTTAAACATTACCAATAATTGCAAGTGCATTGGAAAGCAACCAGTATAATTCTTCAAAATGCAGAAAAAAGTAGAGTGAATGCATTTTTGGTATTTTGGCAAGTATCCTTTACAGTAGAGAGGGTTTGAGGAGGACCTTTGACACAGAAGACATAACGTCATATTACTGTAGCCTGATCCAACCTGAAATACAAACACTGTCACACTAGTCAAAGCTAGAATGAGGAACTCAGCAGGAAGAATAACAGAAACAAAATCAGAAACGAAACCCCAGGCGTCTGAATGCCTGAATAGCAGTTTTGGTGTAAAATTGAATGCACGCATAAGATATTATGCAATATCAAAATGCATATGGGCTAATACACGTGTCAGCTATTATGGTGCATTCAAGAATATCAATCTATTCCAGCTATTTAAAAACCACATTGAAATATAATGTCATTCGATGCAAGGTTTGTATTAGCACTCGTTCAAGCTAGCAAGCTACACAGTCTCGTTCATACGAGGCTTAGCTAAGGGTTTACATGATGGCTTTGTCTCAATACCTAATGAACTGCCTATCTAGACAGAAAATGCGCAAAAACAAGCGAAGAAAATTTATTCAGCTCTGATGACTCGGTACTATCGGCCAAAAATTGCGGCGCTTGATTCGGTTTAGCTAGACACACACGATGCCGAATGCATTCCGCCTTTTTAAAAAGACTCATTTCTTACCGTATATCATTGCCAATCCCGTTTCGTGCAGGAAGCGCACTCTTCTGTGTTTGAAGAGCCATATTGTGAGGATAGTGAGTGTCAAAAGCAAAATAAATGTGAGTAAATTCACGCTGTCCTGCCTGTGACTTTCCTCTGCTTCTTTCTCCGTGGTAAGTTCCTCTATGCCGCCGTCATCTGCTCTTATCCGACAACATTGGCTTAAAATGAACATTAAAATAGGAAATAGCGAGCTGTGTCCTCCTAATGCATATATTGTCCATGGCTTTGGTGCTGTGGCCGCCTCCATGGTGCAGGATGCTGGTGGCGGGTTTCCTCACTCTCTGCCTCAGCTGCGTCAGGTAGAGTCAGGACTATAATGAGAGGTATCAGAACAGACCGCGGCTCAAGCTCTTAAAGAGACAAGCACACCAATACTCCACTTACTCTAACACTACTACATTCCATGAATGTAATACAAAACAGGGCTTGAACCTTAAAAAAAAGGTTCAACAAATGATTTTATACCCCTGGATGTAAAAATGTATGAGCTGTCACTCAGCATATGTTATAGTATGGTTTATTGTCACCTAAATTAGTTAAATATTTGTTTGTTTTCTCTGCTGAAGTTCGTGGACAGGCAATTTTAAGAGGCGATTCAAAAAAAATAATTAAAGTGGGGATGTAAACATTTAAAGCATTGTTTCCACTGAAAATAGTTGTTTGAAGAATGTGAAACCTTTCAGTTTTTCTGACCTCCAATGGTCCAGCTGGCACGTTGATGGAAAGAAACAGGAATTTAAGATTTTCTTTTTGCTCTTCTGCGTACTATCACACTTCCTTTGCTATATGAAAAATGGAAAGTCATCATTTTGTGGTTCTGAGAAGTACATATTTAAAACTGTCTTTGTAGTGCAGTGATGATTATAACCCAAAAATAATCACACATTTTATATTAATATGTGTTCCGGTGTCACATGCACTTTTACAAGCTGTTTGGACTGAAATGTGTGTTGGAAGTGTGTGCACACAACCACCCTACAATGATAAAGAGCCATTGGTAATTTTCTTTTAATTCACACAGTGTGAACTATCAAAGATGCGATCTGAGAGAATTGCCGACAGCCGTCAGATATTTGGCAAATATCTGAACCCTGTCACGATTCTAAATCATGCCGTGTGAACATGTTCTGACTGAAAACAACATTGGCCATAACCTAATCATTAACGATCCAGCATCACCTACAGAAGCAGTGAGTATAATGTCTTTTAATGAAAATTTGCATTCCTAATAATGTGCTAATTAGCAAGTTTCACTATGAATACGGCTAAAAAAAGATCCTCTGAGAGTGCCTCGGACAAGAGGGGCGGGGTCAGCGGAGCTCGTGAAGATTGAAAGGGGATGTACACAGAACAGCTTCTAAAGACAGGGTAAAATGAGCGTAAAACATCTTATACAAAAGCTAATCTTACAGCAATAATGGGACAAGATGATACACACATATTTATATGCCAAAAATAAAAGCATCCAACAGTGTTATCCGACTGCACAAATGTTATGGTTGACTTTAATTATTCATATGCCAGGATGAGTTTACACAACGCACGAAGAAAATGCTTTATTTGCATATGGCAGGGGTCAAGTATTAGTAACATTTAGTAACCCCCCCCCCCCCGTTTCTATAGCTACGGCTCAGCTTTGATTCGCTGTTCCCTAGTAACGCGGTGCGCTGTAGTGATTGGCTAGCTCGAGGGTCAAGGAAACGGGAAGCGCACAGGTTGCGTGTTCTTGATTGCTTTCTGGGGAGGGCGAGAGAAAAGCAGCGCTACTGCGGCTGATCGAGACCGTTTCAGAAACGCGTGGCATTTACAACAGGAGGGGCGCGCTGACATATCGCATCGTCTATAAATGGGGTGCTGCTTCTCCAAAAAATCGAGGAGAAAATCTCCTAAAAAAGACCCTGCTTTGCCCGATGGGGACGAGAGCGCCACGGGCAATGACCTCCCAGAAATCAACAACACTGCGCTGGGCAGCAACAGCAACCAGGAGGCTCCCAAGCAATACAGCTGGGACAAACGAGAAAAGGTACGGCCCGTTTTTGTGCTGCACAGTATATAATGTTGCATAACTGCTTTAAGAGCGATACGGTATGAACTCCGAATAGCTATTGTTAAGTGCGTTCGCTCAGCGCGCGCTATTAAGCCCGTTTTATGCAGTTCACAACACGCTCGCGATGGGTTTGGCCCCCCTTGTGTAGTGTTTACTTTACCCTCGTTTCGACTGACCATCGATACGAGTGTCTGTCGCCGGTTACAGGTTTTCAAATGCTATGGTAAACTATAGACAGAGCTTATTATCGGCTTAAAGTCAGGGCACGTAACTTGCTTGTCTGGCGTTTGTCCAGATAACGCTGTGTTAAGGATTAGCACATAAGTGGTGTCGCCATCAACATTTTTGACGCCGTATCAGAGAGAGGAAGAGAATAAGTAATAAGGGTGGGAGTGTCTGTCTTCCCCTCCGACCGCAAACACATTACTGAGCTTTGAGAGCATATAAGTGCCCGGACGTTTAAGTAGTTACTGTAGTAACATTGACCAGATCGATGCAGATTGAAAGGCAATTGAAGGAGACGAGTCACTGTCCAACAGTTTGCGTTTTCTCTACGATCTGTCAAAGGAAGATAGATTAGACTAGTTCTCAACCAGGGGTCAAGGCCCACTAGAGGGCCTCAGCAAACTTCCAGTTGACCCCGAAAGATTCATTTTAAAATATGTGACTCTGGACCACCAAACCAGTCATAAATAGTATGTAGCAATAGCCAACAATACATTTTATGGGTCAGAATGATTGATTTTTTTTTTAATCCAAACCAAAAATCATTTGTATATTTATAAAACGTGTGCTCCACGAAGACATTTTGTAAATTTCCTACCATAAACCTTTGATTAGTAATAATTACTATAACGAGGCAATTTTATAAACGCAATTTTCTTAATATAAAGATTAGATAATTAGATTGCACCCTCATTTTTCATAACAAATTATACATCAATGGAAAGCATATTTATCATTTTTTTGGGATGGTGACTCTCAATTTCAATAGCTTGCCCATATGACTGGTTTTGTGGTCGCGTATAGTACAAAAATACTATAACATGATAGCTCTGTTCAGTTTTTAGTCCGCTGGTAAGTACTATTTTTAAACAATGGATTCCTTGGTGAGTTTTTTTTATACCTGTTTTGAATCTGTGGTCAAATTTTGGCTTGATGTTCAAATTAACATTAGATGTTTTTTAAATACTCGATGCAGGTTGTATTAGAATGACAGTCAATGCATAGAACAAACCCCCTCTGTTACTTCTTTTTGTAATGCTCTACTCTCTGATATATATCACAATACAGTTACAGTGCTACTTCCATTTCATTCATTGCTTAAATTTGTAAGGGCGTTACCAGGGTGTTTTGAGTGGTTGTTAGGTGGTTACAAGTCAAAAGAGCGCTTGATTTCTGTAATAGTCTGTCCCTAGATATAGAACAGGGGCCTCCTTCAGTTTTAAATCTGTGTTGTTGTTGTTCCCATTTTCTATTTTTGAGGTATCATTTGGGTTCCAAACAATGCAGAATGAGTTTCCAATTTGGAAGGAAACTGGTTATTTGTTGGCAAAAAGTAAGATGAAATTCTGATAGCTTGTAATGTAAATAAATTATATATAGAATTTTAGCTTAACGGCATAAACAAAATGTTCCTCAGAAGCCTGTTGTATCACATACTTGCATTTGACATTTTTTATGTATTGACAATCAAGTAAAAATAAGTTGCTTCAGCCAACAATAATTTCTAAACAAAAGCTATTCTCAAAATGATATTATCAAAAAGAGATCACAACCTGAAGGTGGAGAATATTTTATCTTTTACTTGCTAAAATGTGTAAACTGTCAATCAGAGGGATGAAGACATGTACTGTATAAAAATAGTATTGTATAGAATAGTTTATTTTAGCAAAGTTTTGATTATGCTGATAATTTAGAAATGGGGTTTGTTCTCAAGTATAGTTTACAACAACAGAATTAGCTTCTTTTATTTTTTGACAAAAGCATAATGTCTTTAACTAATAAACACACATTTTGAGGGAGGGAACGTCCTGTTGCACGAGTGTGAGGGGAACCATAGAGCAAAGATAGCTGATAATGGTTTTATTGCTCTTTTAAGTTCTTCATTTATGTACATGTTTGCACATCTTTTTTTGCAGGTTGACCCGAAAGAGTTTATGCTGGCAGGCCTCAAGAATGAGACAGTGGGCCGGTTACCAGACAAACTTAATGGCCAGCAGTTTGTCATTCAGGATTGTGAAAACTGTAACATCTACGTATTCGACCATTCTGCGACTATTACCATTGACGACTGCGTGAACTGCCGTATTATGTTAGGTCCGGTCAAAGGCAGCGTATTCTTCAGAGACTGCAAAGATATCAAGTGTGTGGTGGCCTGCCAGCAGTTCCGCACAAGAGACTGCAAGAAAATGGACGTCTTTTTGTGCTGCGCCACCCAACCCATCATCGAGTCCTCAACAGGCATGAAGTTTGGCTGCTACCAGTACTACTACCCCGAGTTGGCGTTCCACTTTAAAGATGCGGGCCTCAGCATCTTTAACAACAACTGGAGCAATATTCATGACTTCACACCTGTCTCTGGAGAAACCAATTGGAGTCTCCTACCGGAAGATGCTGTTGTCCTGGAGTCTGTGCCTCTACCAGATCCCGAGTCAGAATTCAAGTCCGTGAGAATCTCCGCTGAAGCAAGTCGAAGCATAGTGCCCATGACCAAAGGAGGGCGCCGCACTGAGAGTGAAGAGTCCTGCCTGTTTGTCTTTTTCTCTGGAGACTACACCACTGCTAACGCACGCAAGCTTATCGATGAGGTAAAAACTCATTCGATCGAGTCGATGCTGTTGAATTGGTTGTGACAATGAGTGATTCAGGAATTGTGTAACATATTTGTTCATCTTTAAAACTTGAGGTTTCTTAAACTGGAGGTTAATCAGAATGAGTCAAGATTTCCTACTGTTGCTTTTCTAAAGAAATGCTGTGTGTTTATTACTCAGTATAGCAGCAAGTTTTTCATGTTAATTGGGAATTGAAATCAGTTTTCTTCAGTCACCCAACCTATATAAATAGAAAAGGGGATGTGTACTATTTCCCACTTCACTTCACTAACATCTATTTTTATCCGCTACAAATGCTGCCTGCGTATGATTAACATTTTTGTTTTAAAAAAAGTCTCTGTATTATTCAGTTAAGAAAGAAAGTCTTAAAATGTATTCAGTTGTGGGCACCTTTATTTTTGTTTGATTATTTTGTTACTAGAAGCAGGATGGGCAAAACAGGAAGTGCTCAGCCGCATAGTTGTAAGGGTCTGATTTGACCATTTACAGTGAAACAGTTTCAGCCATAGTTCTAAAAAACAAAATTCTAAATTAATTTTCTCCTCGGCTTCTTGCCATGAATCCAAATATTATAAATATGAAACCCTTTTATGCAGTATTCCAGAAAACTTTATGTACCTGAAAGAACCACCGAATTGGTATTCGTTTCTGCGTTTTATTTCAATATCATATTATTAAAAACATTAATTAACACAAAATTAATATCATAGCACATCATTCACACTAACACAATAAATAAGAAATGTTTTTTTCATGTGGCATTAAACTACAGCAATATATTTTACCCTCCCCTCTCCAATATTTGGATTTGTCAAAGCAAATGTGTGAGGAAGAGACAGAAAAAAGGTATCTTGCTTCACCTTTTTGTTACTGAGTTCTGCTAAGTAGAAATTATAGTTGTGATAATTTTGTTTTATTTTTTTGCTTTTCAATTTAAACAACACGCATAAATTCCAGTCTGTTGTCCAATGTGTAACCAAGCTGATTTGCAAAAAACTTTCATTTTGTGACATTATTTTTTTTGTATCCACCTAAATGCAGGCGACCGCCAAAGGCTTTGTCCTCATTCAGACCAAAGAGGTCTCCATGCGCCCTGAGGATGTGAACCGAGTGTTCCAGAATAACGCAGAAAGCCTCACCGAATGGATCACCAAAGGTGCTGCAAATCAAAAACATGCACAGGATCTTATAAAAGAGGTGCAAATATTTCTGTCTTTTATAACTGACCTGTGTTCCTTCAGGTCCAGTGGTAGCTCTTGAGCTGAATGGAGATGGTGTGGTGGAGGCATGTCGATCCATTGCCAATGAAATGTTCAATGGGACTAAGGTAAATAAGAGGAAGCTTATTACTTCTCAGGTCTAGCTATTGAGGATTTGCTCTGGTCATCTAATGTTTTTCATGTTGTCTGCTGCTTTTCCTGCAGCTGTTTGTTTCCGAGAGCAAAAACACATCCTCGCGTGATGTCGACAACTTTTTCAACTTTGCTGACATGCAGATGGGACTGTGAACCTGGCGCAGAGGAGCACCTCGAATTAATGTGGGTTCATGTTTGCTTGGTTCATTTTGTGAATTGGACTTATGCGAAGCCACTGATATCTCAACACTTTAATAAAATAGTGGTTTATATAACCACTATTTTAACAGACAGATTTGCTCAGTGATGTAAACATTTTTTACATTTTCATGCCAATGAAATGGGCATATAGTCAGATAGAGTATTTCGAACCAGTCGTGAAGGCAAGTGCCTTTAGATAGAGAACAAAATCAAGAACTGGAACTTTAGTTTAATCAAAAATTGCTGTGGACAATTTATCACTTATGCTGAAAATAATGAATTTGATCATATAGATATTTATTGAATTCTTATTTTCCCTAAATGTATAGCTAGAAATTGTGTTTTATTCTCCTTTGCTTGTATATATGTTTTCATTACATATTGTATAGTCGTTCAGTTTGTGTATAATGGATAGATGTAAACAATATTTGTCAAATGCCAGAAAACATGAACTGTTGAATCAGGTTTTTTTTTATTTTTTTTTTTATATTTAACAGAAATATATATTTACTCATAGCCATGCGTTTTCTTTTTCTTGTTAGCATGGCTTTTGACTTGTCTCCAAATTGTATTTTCTATGTTTTTCAGTATTTTTAAGGTAACACTGTTCTAATAAGAATGTAAAACGTTCCATCTGATACATTGAATGTACCACTAAAAGGAGCTTTAGCCGTCTCCTTTACACTGCTCTATTTTTGTAGCGACATTTTAGTGAGCACAACCTTTCTGTGACCAAACCGGGTTTTGTACATTTGAGAAAATCACAGTGTACTTTTTTATTTCTAAACGGTTCTTACTTGTACGAGACAATTTTGTAGAGTTAAATATAAACTGTGATTTGTCAATACATTCATTTTAGACAAAAGTTATGGGTCATCTTTTTTTTTTATCTACAAACAGACACAAAGATATATCTGCATCTTATTATACTAATGTAGACTAATAACAACAGTTTTGTTTGTACATTTCTGATTATGGAAAGAGATTGAGAGTTACTCTAAAACAGGGGTAGGCAACGTCGGTCCTGGAGTGCCAATGTCCTGCAGAGTTTAGCTCCAACCCGGAAAAAAAAAACTCACCTGCCTGTAGCCTTGAAGACCTTGATTAGCTTGTTCAGGTGTGTTTGATTAGGGTTGGAGTGAAACTCTGCAGGACATTGGCACTCCAGGACCGACGTTGCCTACCCATGCTCTAAAATCTGGTTAAGTAGCGTTACATAATGTCAGAAACAAGAAAACAGTTTGAAGGCCAACCTAGAAGGCTAATTTGGGTTCAGTTATGTGATGAGGATTACTTGGGGTTAATTGTTTTGTTCTACAACATAAATGACACTAGTTACTAAATAAGAACTACAGTGGTTGTCTGATTTGTCAAGTTCAAAAACACATCCCTGAGGAAGTTGTATTTCAAATTTATATTTGTCATAATATGACCTTGGTCACAGACCTTATTTTATTGACAAATGAATGGTTAAGCATTATATTTTTTTCACGATTATTTGATAAATAAAAAAAAAAAATCAAAAGAACAACATTTATTTATTTATCTTTTTTTACTATGCTAAATTCTCTTTATATATATATATATATATATAGGCCTATTATATTTTATTATTTTGCCACGTTTCAAGCAAATTGTTAATGCGCGCAACAATTCTGTTGCAGACTACAAATACTGCATATGTGCCGTACTGCAGAACGTCTTCACAAAAAAAAAAAAAACATTGTATGTACGCAAATTATATATTAACCCAAGGTACACATTTCTAGTAATTGTGTAGTTAATTGTCATGTTGTATTTTTTGCATGTTTTGGAAAATTTGGCAAAGGTTTGGCCATTTCAAAGGATACTAAAACACTACTAAAACTAAAAATGGCATAACTAAAATGGTTTATATCCCCCCCAAATATGAGGATTATGCGTTCCCTTTATCACTACCGAAACAATAATGATGACGTGTTTGTCGAAAACAAAGATGTCAATACCAAAACAAAAGGGCCAATTTTAGACTTTTTAACTAACTCAAAGATGCTAATCAGCACATGTTAGCTAGCACAATTCTAATCATTGGTACACATATAAAAACTAAATATTTTGAAATAATTCCATGTGTTACACACAAATTTATGCGATTTTTAAAAACATTTAACTTCTATTGAGACTGATGTATAAAGACATACTCTCCATGTAGGGGTGTGATTCAAGTCAGTCTCAGTCAGTGGCCTAAAACGTACACTGTTTCGGTAGTGACATGAAATGCGGGACACATTTTTACACGAAGTTTACAAAGAAGATGTAAGGGTAATATTTTAACCACTTTTTAAAAGAATTAGAAAGACAATTTTAAAAACCACAATGGGAAAAAAATACACAAAATTATTTCAACATCATTTTCATAAGTTAAAATTTAGGGGGTTAGGTTTCGGGACAGCCTGCACCTCCCAATTAAAAGCACTCAAAAATGATGATGTTGTATAGGCTATATTAAGCTTACTAATATTTGAAATATTATTGTGGATTTCAGTAGAAGGATCTAACATTTTAATACTTTAATTAATGTATTTTTTGTTGTAGGACAGCAGTTTGCACTAATTCTGTAGAGTGGCCCATATGCTATAACAACCTAATAATTAACTAGCCTACATCACAGCCATCTATAGCGGCAACTAAATTATATTTAACTGCCACTGAAAAGAAGTACGCTAAATAGTCCAGTTTCCACTGGCTCTCAGCAGGGCCTTGAGTAGGGCGGAGTTTAGGACCCAGCGTTCGGGTAGTACAATAGAGCTGTTGTGTCGTGGTGAGAGGCTGATTTCTGCTTTTGGGATATTGACAGTGGGACGGAAAAGAAAAAACGAATATTTACCTCATTTCTACTCTGCTGACTTGAAGACGGCCTTGCGAAGTCTATCGCCTTGTGCGATCGTCCAGAAACACTGGATTTTTGGATGAGAGGTAAGGGTGCAGCACGAACAATACTGCTCGTGTCTTCACACGGGGCTCAGTGTGCCAGTTCTCCAGGCCTGCTGCTTCCTACAGATCCTCTACGAGCAGGGTTTTACCTTCATATTAGACAACTGGGACACTATTGGTAACAGCGATAAAATTACCCTCGCGTTAAAGTTTGCGATCACGCACGGAATGTTGTTGTACAGCCACAGGAAGTGTTCTTGTAGCAGGAGAAGGTATTGTAGTGAATGGAGAGGGTTCGTCATGTTGGGCGGCTCGAGTTTGGCGCCAAGGCCGTCAGAAACCCTCGCGCGTAACGTTACAGCAATGGAGGACACCAGCATGCTCACACACAGACCGAGTGCTGCTGGTTAGTGAGACTTTACAGTAAAGCATCGCTGTGTTTACCATTCCGTTCTTTTTAGCTGCGTGAACTCACAGAGTCGATCTGTTCACCCAGCATGGGAATAAAAACTGAGTGGGAAACAGTCATAACAACGCAAGGACTCGACAAACGTTTCTTTTCGTTGCATCATGTTTTAGTTTTACAAAGAGGCGATGTGCATTTGGTGAATGGGCACCATTTCGACATTCATTTGCTGGATTTTGTAGCCCACATCTTATGTTATGAATGGAAAGCGTGTAATGGAACTACTTTGTTTTGTAAAATCTTCCTCGTTCGGTAAAGAACACTTAATGCTACGTCATTAGCGAAATAAATGATTCAACCGACAGAACGCGTGTGCTTATATAAATGGCGTGCAATCTGTGAAAAGCAAATGAATAAATGACACGAAAACAGTATGACTAGTTTTAATTCTAAAGCAGGACTAGCACAGTGCAACAAAGTTTGGAGCGGAAGTACTGCTGTTGGAATGCGGGAATGCCCTCTTCGAGCTTCCGTTTCCCCTCACTGCTTCCCGCGAAATCCCTGGCCACTGGCTTTAATCTGCATGCTTTTAGTTTACGCTTAGTTTGACTGTATCAATCAGTTAAAATACTTTTAAACAAATGTTGAGGTTAGTGTAACTTTGTATAGGTCAGTTATAAAGTGCTTCTATTGGTCAATAAATGAAGGTTTTCTAGTACACTAGGCCAGTGCAGAGATGGAAGGGATTCACTTTCAGTCTTTTGCATAATTCCACTAAAATATTTGTTTATACAATCGTTCGGTGAACATTTATGTAGGTGTGTGTCATCGTTATACAAAATGCAGCAAAGCTGTTTTCTTGTTAACTTTTGAGCTGGACATTTATCAGGTTACAGACAAAAACAAATAGCCTAAATTAAGGTCAATTAAAAATTAATCTTTCACAAATGAATTGGTGTGTATGGGTTAGTGGGTAAAAAGTTAGATTGAGCAAAATGCTATCCACACACTAAAGGTGTCACGTTTACTGTTGGTCAGCGAATATTCGTGGGTGAAATTCAGTTATCTAAACTTTAACTCATTGAACTTTGAAAAAGACAACAGACCTTTTTTACTGTAAAATATTGGCAAAATTAAATAACGTGAAAACATCTTAAAAAATATATATATTAAGAAGTATTCTCTGTAAGGTTCTTTGTGGAACCCATGTTTTTCTATTAAAAAAAAAACCAACCCTTATTTTAAAGAAAGTTGTATCATTATTATTGTGTATAGCATCATTATTTATTGTGTATGTGGTCATGTGAACTGACTCAAATGACTGAATGAACAAATAAAATGATTTCATTCACAAATAACATCTTCCAATTCATTCATATAATTCCCAAACAACTTGCCTATTTAATGTTTTATGCAGAGATATTTTGTTTAGTGCCGCTTCAAATCTCAAAATAGCCATTTGTTTATTGAAGAGACATGCTTTTAGCAGGTCTGTGAAATATTTCTCTGTACTCAAACTGTCGGTTCACTGTGCAGTCAGTCTTAAAAAAAACAGGAAATGAAAGAAAAATAAAAGTTAGTGCATGAACGTCAACAGCATCGTCATCTAAATGATTTGTTTTCTAGCAAAACACAGCTACTTTAATCAGTGTAGTTCTTAGTGCTCAGCTCAACATAATAGGAGAGCTTTAATTTCAAAGATGATTACTGCGGGGCATTTCTAATAGAGTCAGTAAATGGGACGGGTTGTTGGCACACTAGGCCAGTGTGAGGTGGGTGTGGGGGTGAAGTAGCTCTCAGCAGCCGCTGATCTGTTAGTGTTGGGGTGTGGGGTGGTCTGTCTGGGCAGAGCATTGTGCTTTATCATGGCGCAGTAGGAGTGGGGGTTGGTTGTAGGACCGTGTCATTTTGTCTTGCCATTTCGTACCACAAAGCAAGGCCACCCAGATCCAAAAGCCTCCCATTTCAACAAATTTGTAGTTTGACTTAAAACCTTGCGTATTAAAAGAAAAACCTATTCTGTTCTTAATTTAACAGTCTTCAGAGTCAATCACACAATGCTGACTTATTCTATGTGGATATGGTGCAACTTGTTTGTGATGCTACAATACTGATTCTTTAATGTTATAATGGATACAGCCCAACAGCCCTAATTAAAAACGTGGTGAGCAAGTCACACCAACCTTTTTAGTCTCGTTAGTGCTTCCTTTTTAAAACATTCATACTGTGCGAATGGGAGCGTGTGCGCGTCAGAAGCAGATGTTCCTCTGTGGGTTTGAAAGGCAGTCTGTTACTGTCACAAATGTGGCTTTAGATCCACGTCAAAAGTCCTTCATGGAGCATTGGAGAGGCACACTGAGTGCTTTTTCTGTTTACTTGGTCTGGAGATATTGCAGTGGGCAGCAGTCATAATAAGCATGAGTTTAAAACGTAAATTATAGAGTTGGTCTCAATTATAAAATACCTGTTTTGTATGTTACTAGTGATCTGTACCAGTTTGATAATAAATGGTCACATAGAATTTTTTTTAACCAAGTGAAGTATTTCGACAAAATAAACTCCTCGAACACTATTCAGTCCAGTAGTCTTCTCTGTACAGAAATTACACGCATCAGGTTTTTGTAAATGCCAAAAATTAAAAATGGGTGCTCAAGAAACATTTCTTATTATTAGCATTATTATAGTTTATGTACCGTCTTTTTTTTTAGAACGGATGCTTGCTTTTTTTTTTATTATTATTCATACACCCCCAAACTTTTAAACAGTGGTGTATGCAAATCATGAATCCTTCATGCCTATATCACCAATTCTCTGTTTATAGTTAAACTGGGGAGGTATTTGAATTGAATTTGAACTAATCTAAACAGAAATATCCTCACTTGTAGTAATTTGCCTTGCTTATAAGATGTCCCTTTGAGATGTGTCTGTACATAGTTTCATATATGTGGTTTGGCTGCAGTTGCTCCTAGTGAGCTTGGTTAATATTTATTTAAGGAGGCCTCTCAGTCAGGTATTGGAGTGTAATAAATCACAGTGCAGGTTTTCTTTTGCTGGCTGTCTGTCAGAAGTCTTACCCTACGCCGCCTGTTTTACCGCCCCACATTTTCATTCAGATTGTGAAGAGTATGTGTTTACTTAAGTTTTGTTCTTTGTTTTAAGGCATGAGCGAGAGGCTGAAGAGGCGCAGTGGAGAAAAACAGTAGCATGCTCTTTAAATTTATGGTGAGTGAAAAACTGCTGGGTGAAAGGAAATCCATTAAAGCTGCCATTTATGGTAATAACATCTATTTCAGGGTACTGAATGATTACCATATACATGTGTCATATTTGCATGGTACGTTAATTTACTTTGGAGCATATTAAAACCTTTTCATTAATGTATGGTTTGTTTGTACAATCGTATTTAATTTACAAAATATCAATAATTTACAAATATACCCGTGCTACTTAAGTTCATTCACATATTGGTCAAAAGTAAGCATCTATTTTAACAACTATCCAAAAACTCTATATAAAACTTTTCTTTTAAGGAAATGCAATAATTATATTATTTTCTTGAATTGATCCTTTTTTTTTTTTTTTAAATAACAATGCATGTCAATAAAAAGCTCTAATTACACATTAAAGGTATGCAGTCAGTAGGATTTATTTATTTTTTGAAGATTATTTTACATTATTCAGAAAGGATGCGGAAATATTTTGTCAAATTATTTCAAATAAATGCCTTTGGTCCTTTAGAAATGTTTGTTCATCAAAGAGTCCTAAATGAAATGTATTAGTTTCCGGCTAAAATAATAGTTGCACAATTGTTAATGTTTCTTGATCACCGAATCAGCATATTAAAAGGATCACATGACACTGAGAAAGACTGGCGTAATAGATGATATAAATATTCAGTTTTTAGAATTAATGAAATACAAAATTATTATTTATGATATGATATTATTTATCAAATAAAGGTAGCCATAAAAAGTAAGTCTTAACAACCCAAACATTTGAACTGCCTGGGCCGGTTTCCTGGATAGGGATTAGATTAAGCCAGGACTAGACCTTTGCTAATTTAGTACATTTAAGAATATTTAGAAACATGTCTTACAAAAATGCATTATCTGTGAGCATTTTAAGACCAAACAATGACAATAATGTATTTTAAGATATCTCAGTGAAAGCTTTTTCCAGTTTAGACAGCTCTTAACATTTATTTTAATCTAGGACTAGTCTTAAACCCTGTTCGGGAAACTGCCCCCCTGAGTCTAGAATAAGCCAAGGTGCATTACTAACTTACTAGCATTAACTAGTACTCTTTAGCTACTAGTACTTGCTTCTAAGATTGCTTTTTCTTCTGTCGTGTTAAAACAGCTCTGTTGTTTCAATGTAGCTGAAAGCATTGTACTTAAATGGTTTAAACGGAACATAGTCTAGCTGAAGGGGGATAAAAGCTGTACTTCTGTCTTTCTCTGCAGGATACATAAGGATGAAACGACTCAGGACTTCAAGCAGCAGTGACAGTTCAGATAATGAGAGTAAGTAAAATTACAAAATTCAGAATCTACGTGTTTAAGATTCATACTGAACAAGGATGTTTATTCTCTGCTCGCTCTGTCGTTGTATCATAAAGGTCCCTCGACATCCTTTTCCTCTAACAAGTATGGAAGCAAACCAGGCACCCCCGCCTCTGCTCAGAAGAAACCAGCAGAGGTAAATGCAATAGAAAACACCTCCTCATTTTTACCACCAGCTTTGAGTTTTTCTTATTCAAAATTGGTTGTAATAAGTTTATTGCTCCCTTGTAGGTGTTCAGAAAAGACTTGATCAGTGCCATGAAGCTTCCAGACTCTCACCATATTTCTCATGACGATTATTACCTGTTAGCGGACACATGGAAGCAGGAATGGGAAAAGGGCGTACAAGTACTCGCTAGTCCAGACACTATCCCTCAGCCCTCTGTGAGGTATGTCCCTTTGAATAAAAACAGGTTTTTGGACATGTACCATCTTGCATGTGACTGAAGTTGGGTTTTTTGTGTGTAGGATAATAGCAGAGAAGCCAAAGGAGGTCCTCTTCAGTAAACCAAGGAAATATATTCAATGCTGGAGCCAGGACTCTACGGAAACGGGTTACGTTAACATTAAGGAGCTGGCGGGGGCTATGTGTAGATACGACCTGGACGATATGGATCTGTACTGGCTTCAGCAGCTCAATGCAGAACTTGGGGTAATGGGTAAGTGAGAAGAAATGCTTCCCTGTAAGATCTGGTCTCTTACATTCTTCAGGAGATATAAAGAACATTTGTATGTTATGTTCAGGTGACGGGCCGGTCGATGAGCTGACGATGGAGCGGGTGATGGAGGCACTGGAGAGACAGTGCCATGACAACATGAACCACGCCATCGAGACTGAGGAAGGGTTGGGAATAGAGTACGATGAGGACGTCATCTGTGATGTATGTCGCTCACCTGACAGTGAGGAGGGCAACGACATGGTCTTTTGTGACAAGTGTAACATTTGTGTGCACCAGGTGAGGGTTTTTTTTTTGTGTGTGTGTCTAAACTACATGTTTTGCAGAGCTTGTATATAATTATACAGATCTTACATAAAATTATATGTATTTATATAACTATTGATGCTATCGTATATTATCAAGCTTACGTACTTTACAAGAAATTAATGCTTCTATTCAGCAAGGAATTATTAAATGCTGAACTGACATTTATAATGTTACAAAAATGTTCTATTTCAAATAAATTCTGTTTTTTTTAAATATTTTTTCTTCAGAGAAATCCAAACCAAAAAAATTCCACTATGGAATAAATTATGGATTACAGTTTAAAATGTATTCAAATGTTTCAAAAACAAACAATTGTTTAAATTGTAACATTACTGGGTTTTGTAGAAATGCAGCCTTGATTAGAAAATCTTGAATGGTAGTTTAGTAATTGTGATGTTGTAAGAATTTTAATGATGTGTTTTATTTTTATATATATATATATATATATATATATATGAGAAACATTTTGTTTACGTATTAAATATATTTCTATATAATAGAAGAATATTTATATTTAAATGTACTGCATAAGCCTACTATTATATGTGTGTATATATAATATATTTGTGTATAATATACTACCAATTAATATGATTTGATTTTAAATGTATTTGTTATAGTAATTATGGTAAGCTAGAGGAAGATAGCAAACTCATTGCACTCATCTTCGGTTGCAGGCCTGCTATGGCATTGTGAAAGTGCCAGATGGGAACTGGTTGTGCAGGACGTGTGTGCTTGGCATTAATCCCCAGTGCCTTCTGTGTCCTAAAAGTGGGGGTGCAATGAAAGCCACACGGGCGGGCACTAAATGGGCTCATGTAAGCTGTGCTCTCTGGATACCAGAGGTGAGTTATGTGTCATAAGGACGGAATCATATTTACATTCAATGCTACTGTCGAGGTTTTACAATGATCTTTGAACGTCTGTCGTCATATTTTATAATGCCATCACCCGGGGGGGGGGGATTGAAATATATAATTGTAAGAGCTATTAGATCGCTCCCCAATAAGCATTTCCAGCAAGCAGGAGAGAAGATGTTTTTCACCACAGTAAAATAGGGGTATTATAGTTGGTTTTATTTCAATCAGTGTTAAAAACGGCCAAAATGACTGCCTTGGTAGTTCTAGTGTTAATAGACATGGGCTAAAAGCTACAAAACTCCACTTTTGCGTTTATGGTTTATTTTAAGTATTTGTTGTTGTCTGTAGGTGAGCATTGCATGCCCAGAGAGGATGGAGCCCATCACCAAAGTGTCTCATATTCCTCCCAGTCGCTGGTCGCTCATCTGTAGTCTTTGTAAACTCAAGACTGGAGCCTGTATACAGGTAACGTTGTATAGTGCGTGAGCATTTCTACTGAGGGATAGGGTTGCAAGAATTACTCTGTAACGATAATGTCCGTTACAGTGTTCATTTAGTTTTCTTGCTATAAAAATGTATGTCTAATGTTATTGCATTTTATTTAAATAAGTAGGTGATATTTTGGCTACCTCCTAAAAAATTGAGTAATTCTTTACATTTGTAAGTTGTAACATTAATATTTTAAACCTTTTTATATATATATATATATATATATATAGCACACTTTTTATATAGCACACAATATATAGCACACTTTTTATTTTTAATATCAGGATTTGTACAGGTAAAAAGTCTTCACCCTTTCACAAATTAAGGCCTCAATGTCTTAAATCAGAGCAGATAGTGTTATATTAATAAAACTCATTGCATCATATGCGTATGAACTTCCAAAATAATATCTTCCTGTAGTATATTTTTGATTTATAATACAAATATCTAAATATACTTAGAGCTGCAAAAGGTGTATGGGTGCAGAGATATTCATGCCTTAAAGCTATGTTTTTAAAAAATGTAATTTAGTTTTTCAACTCATTTACATTTAGGGAACTTGTTAGTGTATTATGTTCAATTTAATCCTTAAAATTTCTTTACTTGGTGTTAAAAATGAATGTCAAAAAAGGTTCTGAATTTACCTTTTATAAATGTAATGAAATAAAATGTTTGAAGTAAATGCATGAATTTTATTAATCTAATCAAAATATTGGTTCTAGTTTTGTCTCCTAGACTGATGGTTTTGTGTTGTTGTTTTTTTTTTTGTTTTTTTTAAACACTTTTTCTCATCTTCCAGTGCTCAGTTAAGAACTGCACCATCCCTTTCCACGTCACTTGTGCTTTTGAACACAACCTGGAGATGAAGACCATCCTGGATGAAGGCGATGAGGTCAAATTCAAATCCTTCTGTCTGAAGCATAGCAAACCCAAAGCAGGAGAAGCTGGCTTGAGTCCTGCCTGTCATAAACCTCCCACTGAGACTGAGAAACTGGGTTTGAGGGCGCAGAAGCTTCAGGAGCTGGAGGAGGAGTTCTATACTCTCGTTCATCCTGAGGAAGTGGCCCAAGACCTTGGACTGCCAATCAACCTGCTGGATTTTATCTTTCAATACTGGAAGATGAAGAGGAAAAGCAATTTTAACAAGGCCTTGCTGCCACCTAAAGATGATGAAGAGAACCTACTCTTGCAGCCACAGGAGGACAGCATCCACACACGAATGCGCATGTTCATGCATCTGCGACAGGACTTGGAGAGGGTGAGTGCTCTTATCTTTGTGGATGAGGTTTTTGTTTTCCATAGGTTAGATGTTCAACTAGTTGTACAGCAACAGAGTTTTTATTATTTATTTTATTACTTTTTTTTTTTATTTTTTATTATTTTTTTTGTTTTGTTAGGTTTTATTTTATAAAAAACTTTTTTGAATTTAGGTATTAATTGTTTTTGTTTTAAAAAAACAAACAAAAAATCATTTGATTTAGTGTCTGATTGGGCTTCCTCAGGATCAGCTAGTTGTCCAAGTTTATAATTTGTTCATTTTGAAAAAATGTAGTTTTGCACACACCCATTATCTCAAATTAAATTAGAATAACAAAATAATAATAAATCAAAAGTTTTATTATAGCTTTTGAAAGATGTTTCTTATTCTCAATTAGTATAATCAAAATATAAATATAATACTGTAAAAACTGTTATAATAGTATATATATATTATAATTTTTTATAATAATAGTAAGACATTTTTAAAGTGTAGTGTGTGTGTGTGTGTGTATATATATATATATATAGCATATTTCAGTTGAGCCAATATCCAGTTTTCAGTGTCACATGATCCTTCATCAATCATTTTAATGATTATTTATTACTAAATCATAAATTTGGTAAAATCATTTTCTTTATCAGTAGTTGAAAACATGCTGTTTAAAAAAACATTTCAGACCCAGTTACATATATTTTCAGGGTTCTTTGATGAATAGGAAGCTTTGGGTTTCATGGAAAAAAGAAAAAGATCATTTATTTGAAAGAAGTGCTTTGTAGCACTATAAATGTTTTTACTAGTTTCTTTACCTGTCATTAGAGTAATGCATCCTTTCTGGGGGGAAAAACATGCATGCATACATATACTTTTATATAATTAATATAGTATACAAGAATGTAATATAGAAGTCTTAAGATATTTTTCTCAAATGTGCATTTATATTTACATTATAAATATGCACCATACACACGCATATATTATGTAAACATAACATTTATTTTGGACGCAATTCATTGTTTGACACCACTAAATTATATATAATTAATTTCAAAGCTAGTTTAATGCATGCTTCAATCATCAGTGTTATGTTGTGAGTTTTTGACATAATAATCCTTATGCGTGTCATTTTTGTCAGGTGAGAAACTTGTGTTACATGGTGAGTCGAAGAGAGAAACTGAAACTGTCCCAGAGTAAAGCTCAGGAGCAGATCTTCAATCTACACGTCAAACTCATCAACCAAGAGTTATCTGCAGGTAACTCACCTTTTCATTATTATTTGTTCATTTTAGGGTTTTTTTGGTGTCTTTGGGTTAAAACGTTAGCTCTTTTTATTAGAATACATTTGAAATCATTTTAGATTTCAGAAGTTGTTAAAAATGAATTTACGTTTTTAGCTTTAAACTCTAGATTTGCCAGAGTTTAAGTTGAACTCTCACAGCTAAATAATACAATGAATTAAAAATAACTAGTCTTTTGACGTTCCAGCGCCACTGAATAATTGACTAACTTCTTCGTCTATTTGCAGGGCTCCCAGTGTCCTCATCTTTAGAGAACCTATTGTTCCACCCTCCTAGGATAACCTTAAAACTCAAAATGCCCAAAGTGTCGCTTGGCTATGGCAAAACCAACTCCAAATCTGGAAATGGCCCACTGTGTCCTGATAACAGTGGTAACGTATATGACACTTGTGAGGGAGGCATTGGTCAGGGCAAACCGCAACTCCATCTTGGACGGGTAAGGATAGAGGAGTGTGCCAACGGTCTCCTGCCAGCCTCCATCTACATTAGACGAGACGGCGGGACTCCCCCATTGGCCGTGAAGCAATCTGGCAAACCTTTAGCTCTGCACGCTGCCCTCCACGCTCAATCATCCATAAGGAAAAGCAAGACTGAATCAGAGAAAAGCCGCCAATTGAAATCCAACGGCATTATGGACAAGCCCGTACTCCAAAGAGACACTTCCTGCCAGACGCCAACTGAAAAGGACACATGCAATGAGATTTCAGGGAAAAGTCAGTCAGGTGGATTCCACAAAACATCCCTTGAGCATTTCAGTCGATCTCTCAAGGAGGCCACTGTCAGTTTAGTACGGACTGAGGATCTTCGGGCTTTTGAGAAGAACGCACGCAAGTCCTCTGGATTCTCTAAACCGCTTTCCAATGAGAGGCCGCTAGGGGGCAGCAAACCATGCCAGGAGAGCGACGGTTACTGCCCAGATGCAGAGCTCAGTGACTCTGAGCCCGAGGCTAAAGGGAAGTGCCGGAGGGGGCAAAACCAGAGAGGTCCCTCTGGAAACTATGTCAAGTCTACCAGCCGAGCAAAACTGTCTTTTGGCTCAAGGACATCAGTTCAAAGGTGACAATCTGCAAAGCATTAAAAGCATCTCCAACCCACTGCCACAGATTACTGTAGTCCTCTGGCGGTATTCAGAAGCGCCAGATTCTGTTTTCCTCTGTTGAGGATCAGCCAATGGTTTTTTTTTAGTACAGTGTGCCAAAAAGTTCTTCCTGGCAAATGATTGGTTTATTTTTGTGTTGGACTGATATGTATCACTGTGTCTCTCAAACCAGCCATAGTGTTTCTGCTGCACTTGGATTCAGTGCGTGAGAGCACATCTACAGTAGGTTTTATGGGCCTTGAACTAGTGTTTCTGTACATAAAAGGAACCTCACTTTTTAGACTGTACATAGTAGTTTGTGTTGAGATGTGGAGCACATTGAGAGGCTTTCCACGTACTGAAACGTTATCCTACTTTCTTACCAATATGCTTATGCAAATAAATAAAGACTTAAGATCTCTGGTTTGACAAATCATGTTTGTTTGATTGTTCCGAGGTCTGGACGGGCCGTGTTTTTATTTCTCTGTTCCTGCGTTTCTTTGGTTTTTCTTCCTTCTGCTTCCTTGCTAATGTTAAAATTGGCATGCTTGAGTTGAAAAGAAAGAGGGTTTTATGCAACTGAAAGGGTCTTCCATCTGCCTTCAGAGTGAAGAGTAATGTCAAACCTTGATGTTCATTTTTAGAATAAATTTCAAGCTGCATTTATTTTTTTTCCTCGCATCTATTTTTCTGTCACTTCTTGGTGCCAGACCCTTTTATTATGCGTGTAAAAGACCCTGAAAATGGCCTTTAATAAAGCAAGAATGGCTTTTAATGTGATGTAGTAAATATTTTAGCATAAGACAAATTTCTTCAACATAAAAGCATTTATAAGCATTCAACCAAATAACCCCAGTCACAAATAATACAACATTTCTAATAAAATAATATAATAAAATATTAGGAAGTTTGTGGGAAGATCTTTAAGTATTAAGAAATCAATGATTTTATTCAGCAAGTATACATTAAACTGATCAAGAAGGACATTTTTGAGCCAAAAACATAATTCTACAAAAAAAAAAAAAATTTTTTTTACTTCAATTATAAGAAATGTTTTTTGAACCCCAGGTCATGATGTGATAATGTGACGTTAAAGATGGAGTAATGGCTGCTAAAACACCACTAACATTTTAAAATTTGAAAAGCTTTTTTTAAATTATAAGAAATTTTACAATATTTCTGTTTTTACTGTATTTTTGATCTAATAAATGAATCCCTGGAGACTTTTTGACCTCAAACTTTGGAACAGTAGTAAATCCACCACTTAAAATGTTGAGGCCATGTTCGTGTAAAGCTGTAGACCAGTATTTAGTGTTCTGTCATTTTCCTTCAATCTCACTCTTCTCCCAGAGCCCTCTGGCTAGTCCAAATGAAAGCGTTCTCCACAGTTTTATTAATCTTCTTCGCTCCAGAAACCACCATTTCTGCACTCGGTGTTTCCTCAGGCTCTACCTTCCTTCTGCTATCAACTAACACGAGAGCGCGATGATCTGAAGAGGTTTATTCAGAGAAGTTATGCTTACTGGTAATGCTGTTTGTGGAACAATTCTTGCTTCTTATGATGTAGATGTATATGGGTGCAGCAAAGCCATGTTGACCTCTATTTGCCTTCTAACGGTCTGACTATATACTTTTAAATATCAAACTGAGTAGTGTATCACTCGATATCACTGCCCATCATTTTCATTTCACTTCATCTGTCATCTAATGTCCTTTTCAATCTTCACCACAGTTTATCTTTGGATTGCTTTTGGTTGAACGGCCGCTGTATTAGCTGCTACGGAAGGACTTCAGTGCTGCCTAAGGCTTATTGATCATTTGAAGAAAAAGCTGAGTTTGACTCTACTGTTAAACCAGCGCAGCACTCACCATTAAAAGTGAACTATAAATCATAGAAAGTAAAAGAACTTTCCTCTTCTGCAGCTTTATGTAAGTAAGGAATGACATAGTCATTATTGCAAAATAAATAAGTGCTAAGTGGATGTTCTCTTTGATCAAATTCAAGTATTCCAGAGAGCTGTGCAATAATGGTTCTGATAATTATGTTTTTCATTTAAAAGTTCTGTTCGTAAACGTATTTGTCCACGATTGGTGCTAATGTAAATTACAGAATATTGTTAATTGTCTGTGCAATTATAGAACTATAATAAGCACTGTATGTATAATGTAATGCCATCGTAGGTAACTGTATTGTTTAATTCATTCAACATTCTGCTACTGCCATGTAACCTTTCTAGTCTTGGTTTAACATCAGTAAAAGAACTACATTAGAATGATTGACCTACTCTTGCGGGACGTTTGAGAGAACTCAGATTTTCATTGGCTGGTGTGTTTTGAATAGAGCAGGATCTGTTGCGGTGAACAAGATTGGGCACTCCTTGACTAGGTGAACTTGTCCACATGAGAACCAAAAAAACTGAAAACTGACTGCTGATTAGGATACATTTCAATGAGGTCCTTAACAAGAAGTATTAAACATTGTTGAAACACACAAATGACTAACTAGCTGTGAATGAAGATCCACAGTGCCTTAAATTTAAAAGTACACTACCATTACAAACTTCCATTCTTCTTTTCTAATTATATAATCAGCAAGGATACATTAAATTGATCATTTTTAACTTCATAAATTCATCGCATATTATTATTATTATTTTTGTACTGAATTTCAAACGAATTTTGCCTGGTTAGACTTATGTGGTGGAAATCATTCTAAAAAATCTAACTAAAACTAAAAGGATTAGAGATTGGAGCATAAAGACTGATCTGATTGGGCTCTGTTTTAATGTGAGGCACATATTATTATTATTATTTGAAGATCACGGGTCTGTAACTAATCAAATTAATCGGCATTAGAGTGTTAAAGAGATGTCACTTCTGTGTACTGTAGTGATGCTGTCTGTGAGGTATTAGAGAAAAGTCCTGTGTCATCGCGAAACGCTGTTTCTCTTACAATACTGAGGTCAGCAGTTTAGCATTCAGCCTCCCTCACGGCAGCAGAGAGGAGCTGCATCACTACAGAAAACAATAGAGCAAAGTAACTTGTCCAACCAGATGTTTTCTGTATTAACGAATGGCGAAAAAGAATGTGTTGATTAATTTCGCGGATAATTATCACGCCATAAAGTATACTAGCATCTGCCTAAAAATTAACTCGAATTTTACTATGGGGAAGGCTTATTAATATTAATTAGGCAAGGCTGACGACACTTCCATTCGACCAGCCGATTTCTCTAATTAATATTCATGAGCAAAGCTGTCTCCCAACGTCTGTCTTGATTGGCTAATCGTTTCAAAGCGTCCCGTTGCGTCATTAATATTTAAGACTCAAACCTTCACCGTAGTACGTTTCTAAACCTGTCAGACTGACCGGGTGGAGAATGCAGCGGACAAGTGCACCGTTTCTATCTCCATTTCTTTTGTACAATATCGCTCCAAAAGACGATTTTCTAAACGTCCAGTAATACGTTGATTCGTCTGAAGATGGAAACGAAAGAAAAACCCTGAAACAAGTAAATTCTCATCATTAAACGGAGAAAAGAGTTTCTTCCGGACTATTTCGGTTATCAACGCGGGATTTTGTTGTGGATACCCAGCCCGGTTCAACCTTGTGCCGCCAATGACAAGTTCAGCGCCGCGTAACATCCATCTCTCTTTCACACGACCACCATGGAGCTTTGTGATTCGATGAAGTGGAGAAATATTTATTTTCCTTTCAGCATCTCGAGTCTTTCAGCATCAGAGTCCGTTGAAGCCGGTTTAACCTCTAGTCGCGTGTCAAATGCACCGAATTAAAATAGTTTGAAACGTTTTTGCTGAAATATTCTTCCTGGACTAAGAAACCAACTTTAAAGCCTGGTAAATCCTGATATTTTATAACTCATGATTGTGTACATTTCAATTCATTTGGTTTGAATGAAATCCTGTATTTGCATAGACACTAGTATTTTCCCTGTTAAATAAACCATGCTGGATTTACATGCTGGTTTGGCGTTGGTCTTTAGATGATGGACCAGCATAACAGCCATGTTGGTCTTTTGATGAAGCTGCTTGACCTAGGAAGGCTTTTTGGTTAAGCTTTACCCAAATGCAATTTTTTGGAATACTTATAAAAGTATCACGATGAACTTGAATGACATACATATGCAATTATTCGCCATTTACATTTTAACAGAAATCCAAGATGACATCAGAGGTCAGCCAATTGTCATTAAGTGAGCTTCCCATGGAGAACTGGATGGCCCACCTGCCCAGTGCACTGTGGGATACCCCTCTCTGTTACATGGCCATTCCAGGTATTTAACCTCACCTTCATTTATACATTCATTAATTGCATGCAAACTGGTCTTGTTTGAGCTAGGGCTGTCGTGATATACCGGTATTGATGATAACCATGATATTCAAATCATAAAAAATTTGTACAAATCATAAATATTCAATACCTGATTCTGTGCCACGCACAGGTTAAAGTATCAGTTTCGATGTTGATATTTACTCATCATACTGTTGATCTTGACAGTATTTTCTTTCTTGTAATTTTATAGGGAGCTTCAAATAAGACAGAAACCCAGAGTGCATGTGCCCTGTTTATCTGTCTCCTTATGTTTGTTGTATGGGTAAAAAAGATAAAGCAAAATAAACAAAGTTAAAAATAATTTCACAGCTAAAGCTTTTTCCCTCAAAACTTTCTATAGGTATTGCGATATATTGATAGTAAATAAAGTAAATTCTTTTGGCCACAATAACCGTGGTGTGAAAATTGCCCAGTTTAAGCACTTAAGACTTTTTAAAGACTTGTGTTTTGAATGAATATACAAATATCTTCTTATGGCTTAAATTTCAAAAATCAATCCACTGTTATGTACTGAAAGTGTGAATGTTGTTATTGTAGGAGGATGCCATTATTAAGCTTATTGATTAGAGTAACCACAGTTTTTTTTTATTTATCTATTTATATTTGCTTAGACATTTTAATTCAGTGCCATTAGTGCTCACGGTCATTGTGACACTTTCATAATGGGTCTTTAGGGAGCCATAATGCCATAACCTACTGTCTGGATAAGAATGACCGCTCTCCAGTGGACCTCACTCAACCGGATATGTTGCAAAAGCTGGACAAGTACATGAAGCCCATCATAAGGCCATTTGTATACAAGTGGGCAATAGCACAGGTACTGTATGTTGTCACACCTTGTAGTCACTGACCCACTTTTCAAAAAGGGTATTTTTATTTGAGTAAAACTAATATAATAATCACCATTTAATAATAATGCTATATCAGAAAACGCATGATTAAATTCTATATATCATATTTGAATGGCTAAAATGTACGTAAAGCTGAAATAACTAATTATGGTAGTTATGCTATCAAATCCCTCATGAGGTTATAGACCATATAATGTCAGCATCCATCAGCAGGTTCCCTTAGAGCATCGTCTCTGAAAGTTATTAGCATGACGGGGAATAAATTGCCATCTGCTGCCCTTAGGAAATCAATCAAAAGCTCTTGAAAGCACAATTAGATGGGATGGTTATGACAAAAGTGACACTGATGGATGAACACATTGTCCCAAATCTTTAGGTGAGATAGAGCATTGTGTTTTTACAAAAATGGTTATTTCACTTTCAGTGGTTTCACTCACGCTGTTTGTGTCCAGCGAGCTGTTCAGCGCTATCTTTACTGCGCTTGCATTGTTAATGATTGCGCTTTACATTATTTACCATAGGAGTCTAGCATTAGGGAGCAGTTGGATTCTGGAGTGCGATACTGTGACCTGAGGATAGCACATCGGCCTAATGACAGCTCAAATGATCTCTACTTCTATCATGGTGTTTATACCACTATAACTGTAGAGGTAAGACAGCTGACCATGAAGATAAACATTTAAAAGTCTTAGCACAGTATTTCCCATCATATCTATTTGTAGTGTTATTTGTGCATTGGTTCTAATATGTTTAGAACTTTAGAGTTTGATGTTTAAAGAATGCTTTTTAATTTAATCAAACCAATTTCTTGTGTTATTTCAGATGATATTAAAAGAGATCAGAGAGTGGTTGGATGTTCATCCAAAGGAAGTAGTGATACTCTCATTTAGCCACTTCCTGGGCCTTAGTCAAGAGCTTCATACACTGCTCGTCTCAACTATAAAGAGTGTTTTTGATTCCAAACTATGCCCCAAAATGGTACACATAAGTTTTTATTGTTTAATGTTAGTAATAGAAGATTGGAATTGGCATCAATGACAATATATTTCCAATATATTACAATGTTGATTCAAATAAATTCTAAAAACTTCTGAATACTTTTTCGGACAGGAGTCTGTGACACTACGGAAAATATGGAGCCAGGGACATCAAGTTATCGTTTCATACGAGTACAACATTGCCAACTGCCACAGAGAATTGTGGTCCCATATACCTTACTGGTGGGCAAACAAGTGCAAGGCTGAAGCACTGATTGAGGAATTTGAACGTAGGAAACAATATGGCCGACCAGGTAATCTTTAATGTGCCATTTTACTATTTTTTTATTATTTTATTTAATTAATTATTCTCTCATCTTTGTAAAACTTAAAATGTTCCTGTAACATTAAAGGCAACTTAGTATGCTCCTTTGCACAAGATAAGTCTCTAATGTCCCCCAAGTGTGAATGTGAAGTTTAAACCTTACAAGAAAATACCTTACAGATCATTTTTTATAGCTTGTTAAAATTGCATCTTTTAGGGTTTGAGCCAGAACGCACCATTTTGTGTCTTTCACTTTAAAGCAAATGAGCTGGTGCACTGGGGGAAGAAGGCGGAGCTTCAAGAGCTCAAGCTCTGGCAATTCCCATTGCTAGCCTTGGCAAAAAAACACTCCATTATTAGTACAAGTCAGTTATCTTCACAGAAAATGCACTTGGTTTAAAAGTCAGTCATCTGATTGTACTGTGCATAAAAAAGGCACTTTATGAATTACACAGACGGGAGCGTTGCGATAAAAATGAATTATGGTGCCATTGCATGCTATTACAAATATTATAAACCCCACTTGTAATTATGAGCTCAACTAATTCCAGCAATAGTTTTCACATTGCTATCATATGCTATTTTTCTGGAGGTAATGTTAGCTGGATCATGAACAGCTGGAACTGTTCCATTCTTCAGGAGCAACGTCTGCAAAACCTGCTTTATACCAACCCTCACTCTTAAAGCAGTTTGGTGTAAAATGATTCACGCAGACATAAACAAATTTCGGTAGAGTTGAGAGATTTTATTTCAAAAACAATGAATCCACCTCTTCTTCAGCGCTCTAATTTCGGGAGTAAATGGAGAGAGCGGATGTGTGGATTCACACATCGAGCTACAGAACACCTGAAACACTTCTCATTCTCATCAGTGCAGCAATGGTGAGCTCACTCTTCAGGGCGGTTCTGTTAAAACAACAGCGTCTGTCTGTCAGCATTCATGGGTGGGGCATGTGGCTAATGTGACATCACATTAGCACTAATGCTGAAAACAGGTAGAGTTTCGGAGACACTGCTTAGGATTAAAAAAAGGAGTGATGGATCATTACACACACTGCCAACACATTTATGTCCCAACAACATGTGAAAGTGAATTTTGCATAATAGGTCCCCTTTTAAAGCTTTTTTTTTTTTTTTATTCTCGAAATTGGAAATTAAACATCAGTTGTGCATAATTTTCCACAGGTGGCTTCTTTGTGACTGGAATCAATCTTACTGAAGATCTGAAGTACATATGCTCCCATCCCACAGAATCACTGAAGGATATGGTTATGGCTACATATCCCATGTTACTTAGCTGGGTCAAACAACAGAAGCCTGGCTCTAACACCGGCTCCCTCAACATCATAGCCGGGGACTTTGTGACAGAGAGCCAGTTCATACCAACCGTCATTGCACTGAATGAAAATCTTCTCAAGAGGACCATAATACCAGAGCCTTGAGCCTCTTTTAGCTGCATAATGTATTTAACATTTGAGGAAAGTGTTTTCTTGTTCTCGTGATGGTTTTTTATACTAGTCAACTTTGCACTTTTTGTAAGGTTGCTTACACACTAGACTAGAGTTTATTCTGCGTCAGCTCCATTCATTTCAGTAGGGACGATGGTGCATTGCAAGGATGTAGAGGAAAAACACACGGGTTTGTGAAACCAATGTGCCACCACGCAACCAAAAGCACTTACCATGCCCCTCAAAATGGATCACTTGCACTTTCCTGTCTGCCAAATTCTCCGACGGAGCAGTTTCTAGTGTGTAAGCACCCTTAGGAAGATAAATCATTTTGAGTTATCGGTAGAATATTGTAATGCACTGACTTTCATGACTTGAACTTACTGTCTTAAGCTTATTTATGCAGTCTCTGATATATACCTCTGGTTTTGCAAAAATGTTGATCATTTTTTAAGAACCTGGTTCCAAATGGATGTCAATAACAAGGTCCAGGTTACAACAACTTTATCTACAGTACAACTTAATAAGCATAAGCACATCACGGGACACAATCCCTGTGAGCATCAGAGTTTGCATGTGAATTGCTGAGGTCTACTCAGAGAAAGCCTGCTTAAACAAAAGATTATCAAACAGGATCACTCAGGATTGTCAATTCTCGATGATATACTAATTTCATCTTTCTACTGTGTGGAATGGCTATGGAAAAATGATTCTAATAAATACATATCTGCATGGTGCACAATCAAAAGCATGAAAAGACACTGGTCTTTGCACACTCTGCCGTGGTAGCATGCAATTTAAATCAAGATATTTGCACCACAAACAAACTTCAACAGTTGAACTGCTTATCAAATACACATATTTAATAACTGAAAATTTCCAATAAATGAAACGTAAAACAATATTCAAAGAATTGCATTTTGAGTTATTAAAAATGAAGTCTTCCCTGGCATACAAACAAAAGCAAGAAGCAGCTGACGTGGAAAGCAGCATTTCACTGCTTGTTTCATTGATTATAGAGTGCTGACTTTAGTCTGACAATGGAATTTAGTGCATTTTCTACCTCAAAGACGATGAAAGGTCACTAGATTACTAAACCATGGCAACTAAATAAATAACTATGTGGAGTGTTTACTTGGTTTTTTTTTACTTAATTTTACCACGAATTGTCAGTTTGATTAGAGAAAGGAAAATAAATTGTAATATTCTAATAATAGAATAATTTGATAAAACACATTTTTTGTGAATGTAGTATTTATCCAAAATATGAAGTATTATGGGGGCATGAAGACGTATTGCGTAACAGGAATGACCTCTAATCGCGTTAGATCTGGTTTTGGGGCGGTTTAACTCACTGACAAAAGGAATGAAAGGCTGTTCTGTAAACACTGAAGCAGCAGGGAACAAGGAAATGCCTGACTGACAGCGTCAAGACATTCGTGTGTAAGAATGTTAGCACGGCTTCTAAAAACCTTTTTACTTCAGTAAAAGTTTGAGTTTCCTAACCGCTGAGTTTGTGAGGCGAGCTTGAGCTCTGTTATCGACGATGTGTTATCTGCTGTTTCGCTCAAACGTTGACTGTTTCAGCTGATCAACTCATTTTGTTTTCAAACGCAGCATTTTAGACTCGTTTGTAAAGAGCTGCTGGTTTTTATATGATCCAGTGAACTGATGGATCACATTATAAAGGATGAAATGAATCACGAGGACTGGATGTCATGTTTGCCAGAGAAACTGTGGGATGTCCCTTTAACACGTCTCTCAATTCCAGGTGAGCACCAAATTAAAGTCATTGCGATTTTTTTAAAGAGAAGAATTGAACTATAGTACTAGTACTACTTATTGTAAAGTATTTGAATTTACTGTGGTAATATAACAAATAGAAATATTAATTTACCAAATACTCTAAACGAACTTTTCTACAACTATAGAGCATATTACAGGCTACTACAATTCACTACAGTTAGGCTATTATAGTTTATCTGTTCACTATATATTTATATATATATATAATACTACAGTATGCTTAAGCATTCATTTAAATGTTTAAATATTATAGGGTATTATAGGCTTTACTAGTATGGTTCAACAACACTATAGTATTTACTATAAATTACTAGTATGTTTTCATGTGTGCTTCAATTACATATGTGTGTGTGTGTGTGTGTGTGTGTGTGTTATATATAAAAAACAGTTAAAAGGGTCAATTTTATTGAATTAAATTGAATATAAGCTGAATAAATAAGCTTCCCATGATGTGTGGCTTATTAGGCCAATAGTCTTAAATAGCTGGGGTATTTTTGTAGCAAAAATACAAATATACCCCAGGTCAAAATAATCAAAATAAAATAATATTTATTTTATGCCAAAAATCACTAGGATATTTAGTAAAGTTCATGTTCCATGAAGGTATTTTGTAAATTTTCTACTGTAAATATATTTAAACGTAATGCACTAAGAACTTTATTTGGACAACTTGACGGTGATTTTCTAAGTATTTAGAATTGTATTATTCCCAGATTTCAGATATTCAAATGGTTGAAGCTCAGCCAAATATTGCAATGCATATTACCACTCAAAAATTACATTTTGATTTATTTACGTTAGGCAATTTACAAAATACCTTCATGGAACATGATATTTACTACTTTTTTTGTATTGTTGACTATTGCTACAAATATACCTGTGCTACTTCTGACTGGTTTTATGATTTGTAAATGAAAACTAATAAATGTGTTTATTAAATTTAACTCATGTAACTTTAGAATAATATTATTGTATATTGTTTTGTATGTGAAACATCCTTGTCAATGCAGACCATGAATGAACCCTCGTTTGTTTTCAGGTAGCCACGATGCAATGAGCTACTGTCTGGATATCACTTCTCCACTGCTCCGATCTGAGTCAGACACATTCAGGTTACTAGATGGAGTTTTCTGCTGTTTCACCCGGCCAGCTATTCGCAAATGGGCTACTACTCAGGCAGGCACATAACTCACTTAATGGTTATTTTGACTGCTTACAATGCTTAATATTTCATAGTCGAGACAGAACAAAAATGTCTCTGCCATAGTGTTTATAGAGTCAGTTTATGTTGTGTTTAAATTCATGCATCTTTACATGAGAAATGTGTTTGTCTCACATCAAAGTCCCTGTGTGTTTCCCTTGCAAACAGGTGCAGAACATTGTGGAGCAACTTACAGCAGGCATTCGATACTTTGATCTTCGAATTGCGCACAAACAGTATGATGCTTCCAAAGAGCTTTACTTCACTCATGTCATTTACACACACGCAGTGGTCGTTGTAAGTATATACATGAGTGCTGAGATGTATTAGCTATTAAAGTCTGCCATTTTTCCATTATTTGTAAATTTGAACTTTCTAAACATTATACTTTATAGGAAACTCTACAGACTGTTGCTGCATGGCTTGAATCTCATCCCAAAGAAATCATCATCCTAGCTTGTAGTCATTTTGAAGGGCTGGATTATAAAATGCATGAAGAATTCATCTATTCTCTGAAGAAAATTTTTGGCTCTAAACTGTGCCCTCGCAATGTAAGAAATCTTTTGGAATTTTTAAACATATAATAATTTATTTGACCTTAATAACATAAAAAAGCAATGCCTAAAATGGCTAAAAATACCTATGATGGGAAGTTGATATACCACCGGCACCAAATGTTTTTGAAAGTCACCAAGGCAAAAATACAGCAATTACAAACTTAACGATTTTATTCCTGTTGTATAGGTAAAGCTAAATTTTCAGCAGCATTGCTCCAGTCTTCAGTGTCACATGACCCTTCAGAAACTTTTCTAAAATACTGATTTGATGCTTTATTATTATTATTATTATTGAAAATAATTGCACTGCTTTACATGTTACATGAAAACCATGACACAAGATTAAAAGAAAACTTTATTGTAGCAAAGACAAAAAATAAAATTAAATCTACATTAAAGACTTTTACATTACAAAATATTTCATTTTTAAATAAATGTGGAATCTTGAAAAATTTGTATCACCTTTTCTACAAAAATAATACAAAGCAAATACAATTTTAAATATTGACAAAAAGACCAACTATAAATAACTGAACACCAAATAAACATATTAGAAGGATCGTGTGATATTCTTACTTATAAGATATATATTACTTTTTATATATATATATTACTTTTTCTTTATAATATATTAAAGTAGATAAAAGTATTAAAGATTAACATTAAAAGTGTTACAGTATTCAACTTAATGCAGCCGTGATGAGTTATTCCAATCTTTTGACTGGCAGTAAAACATTATGAAGTTTAAACTAACTTTTTAAACTGCAACATGCTTGAAATCTGTTTCTGTTTTAAAGGAGGCCCTATTGACCCTTCGGAGTCTGTGGTCATCAGGCCATCAAGTTGTGCTGTCATATGACGACCAATCAGCATCACGCCATAAGGAGTTGTGGCCTGCTATCCCATACCTTTGGGCCAATAAACCTAATGCAGAAGAGCTGATCTGCTATCTGGAATGCCAGAAACGGCTTGGTCGACCTGGTGAGAAAGGTTTTTGTTTGGTTATACTTGAAAAAAAAAAAGATGGTTCCTCACACCTCTGGTCTCTGATCAACATATTTTTGTTTCACAGAGGGATTTTTTGTAGCAGGCCTGAATTTAACGACAGACCGATGCTTCATTGCCTTACATCCTCGGGTGTCTCTCCAAACTCTGACCATGGAGAACTGGAACCATGTGAAGAAATGGCTGGAAGATCAGAAACCAGGAGCTGAACCTACATGTCTGAACATAATAGCTGGTGACTTTATTAGTCTTGTACCACTTTGTTCCCTTGTTATTGCTCTCAACAAAAAAATGCTTTAAAGATTGGTTTATATGAAGCCTTTCAAACATGTGAAGGCCTTTTTAAAAAAGGAATCATTTGGGTCATAAACCCGAAGTTTACAAACTTACTATGTTTTCTAGTGATCTAACAGACTACATAAATGAGACAACGTGCAATATTCAGTCCACAGTATGTTTACGTGTGCCTTTTACTGTTACTTGATAAATTAAGCAGCCTTTTTTTGACCAGTATTGTTTCTATATTACCACAAATCGTTTCTCTTCGTTTGCCAATGTCTGATTTTATTGTATGCAAATATTTGTCATGAGATACACTATTAATACACTGTTTATGAAGCAAATATATATTTAAACATCATTATTTCGATAATGAATTATTTTGGATGACGTCACTCCGGCCGGTTGATACTAGGCGACCTGAAACAGTTTCCTGTAGCGGCCATATGCAGCTTGGCTAATGATGACCTTGACAGTGGCGGTGCAGTCGTCTCCCACATCATCTATAGCTTGAACCGTCGCCTCCTTATACAGCCAACTGTGAAGGGAAAAGGGCGCCAAATGAAAATGTTTGAGGATAAGATTATAAATTCCCTTGTTAATCTTCCATATTAAACTTACGCTAACTGAGGGCTGTTGAGCTGCACCTTCAGACTCATAATTTGTTTGCCGGTATACTTAATGACAGCTTCTTCAATCTTTTCTTTTAATACCTCCAGTCCATGCTGTTTCAGAGCTGATACAGGAATGACCTCAGGTTCACTGACCTCATATCTATAGAACATGAATAAAACTATGATTTGATTTGAATAAGATGTATGTCTGTTCGTGTTATGTTCGGAGATTCTGTTACTAAATTAAATAGTTACACAAATCAGGAAAAAGATGTCTCACCCTTCAATGAGGTCAATCTTATTGTGCACCTCTATTATAGAATTCAACAGTTTCTCTGAAATCTGTAGATTCTTCAGTACATTCAGTACATTGACCTTTTGATTCACAGTTTCCGGATGACTGATGTCTCTCACGTGAATTATGAGGTCCTGCAAAATGAGAGGCTGTTAAAACATTTCAATAATCTTATTAAAAACCAAAAGAGTTGCGTCTTGGGTACATACAGAATGTGTTACATCCTCCAGCGTGGCAGAGAAAGAGTCAATAAGCTGGTGAGGGAGCTGGGACAAGAAGCCAATGGTGTCAACATAAAGTACAGTCATGTGACTTGGCAGCTGTCCTGCATGGACTGTAACATCCAGAGTGGCAAAGAGCTGATCTTTAGGCTGGAGACCAGCATCTCCAGTCATTGCTTTAATCAGGGTTGTTTTACCTTTAGAAACAAAGACTGTTAATGTGTTTCTTACACTCTCATATAATAGTTTAACAGGTTAATATGTATCCAAACCTCACCACAGTTAGTGTAGCCCATGACAGAGACGATGGGAAAGTCTTTGTGTTTGCGCTGGGAGCGCAGCAGGTGCCTCTTCCTTCGAAGTCTCTCCAGGGCAGCTCGGATCTTCAGCTCTCGCTCCTTCAACAATCGCTGCTGCATTTCAAACATGGTTTCACCTGTAAAAATATTTTAGCTCCGGTGAAACGTAATAAACCTTGGGCTTAAATGTTTCAAACGGGATAAGCCGATTTTAGTCCTTACCTGAGCCCATAATGTACCTGGAGGAGCCACCTTGCTGGTCTAAGTTAGCGACTTCATTTCTCAGGCGTGATCTTATGTGTTCAAACAACAAAAATATGTTGGTAAATCTGTGTCAGCACTAAATGGTGTTTATTTTTTATTGAGATATATTAGCAATTATATCACACTAATATGATTAACTCTCGCTCTTCTCTCACCTGCTCGCGCTAACATGTTTATTTTCGTCAGTCGTGTCAGTGTTGTATGCCCTATTATAAGATGATTTATTCACTTGACTTGAGATATGGCATTGGATCATACGTTAGTTATTGTTTCATAAGCTTAGTTTATTGATTCATTAATGATTTTGTCTTTATTTAATGCAATGTAATTTAATGTTTATAGAGTAAATGTTAGATAATTTACGAATAGACTTTTTAAACCTTTCATGCAATTTCATGATAAATCATTCAAGTGAACAGTTGTACGGTTTCATATTATTTGCATACTGAAATGAACAGTTCTGTATCCCTCTGTGTTGTTTTTATTTGTTCTTGTTGGTTTATAACGAGCCTTTAAATCTCCTTTGTAATAGATATGATTATAAATCAAGAACAAGGCATTCACAGCTGTATTTATAAACTGCTTACTAATGACTATTAATGTTGGAACAATGCTTTCTAAAGGATGAACCGACTGATTAATGCTTAACTAAAGATTGATAGCATACAGTTATTATAAAGTGTTACCATTTTTATTTTATAAGTATCCATTCTAGCAACGTTTAGGCACCGGAACCATTTTAAAAGTTTCAATTATATTTCATTGTGTTGGAAAGTACATTACCAATCCAAAGTTTTTGGTTTCTTTTTTTAAGAAATTGAATTTTTCGTTTGTTGAGGATGCATTCAATTGATCAAAAGCGGCAATAAAGTAATTAATTTTGTTAAAGACTGCAGTAATGGCTGCAGAAAATCTGCTTTATTCCATCACATGAATAAAATATTTAAATGTATTAAAATATGTATATTTTAAAATATTTATTTAATATATATATTTTTATATATACAAAACAATACAGCCATGGACAGTATTTGAATATATTATTAGAGTATTTGACTTTTTCTAATAGTATCAGTTTCAAACTTTTAAACTGGAGTGTTTCACCAACAATGTAATTTTGAAAATATTAAACAATGTACATGATTTACCTGAGCAAGGGAATCTCTGCCAAAGAGATTTGCAGTTTGGACTCTTTTGTTCTAGCATTACAGCGGAAAATATGCAGAACAAGTGAGTATCTATCAAGAACCTTTACTCCCCAGGCTTCCTGCAATTCTTTCTGAAACACAAGTATAACATTGCATGTTTCTTAGATTTCAAAAATATTACTTTACACTTCAATTACGAATTAAGTGTAACTTCTTATGATTCTGCTGTAGCTACACTGAATCTAGTACTATTTTGAAAAATGATATAGATTCTTCATGAGTCATAATAAAATAGATTTTCGTGGTCTTTTGTGCACACGTTTTGAAACCCTTTAAATTGACTTGATGCAATCACAATATAATGCTCTGAATACTCACTTCTGAAGAAGCTGAAAGACGTTCAACGTTCACAAAAACAGCTGTGACCCCTGGAGTGGCTCTGATCTTTTCTTAGATATATTACAGAACAGAGAAAGCTTGTCAAATTGCTCCTTTAAATACCTATTTATTTAAAACCAATAAGCTGTATACCTGTAAGTGCCTGGAAGTTTCCCTTGCCAAAAATTCTTTTCTTCTCTGGTGTCTTGGTGGAGAGGATGATCTTATCAACCACACTCCAGTTGTGCAAAGTGTTCACCAGACCAACAGCTTCATCCATCTGTAGTGCCGCTGTCAGGGGAACATCTTTGTATTACGTAAAATGTCACATTTATCCAATTATTAAAATCAGTTTAGATTTTTACCTGTGGTCAGATATTGCTTCCTGCTTCCCCATTTCACATCAGGATGGACAATGAAGACCCTGTGTTCTTCATCACCGATGCCTGTGGGGATGTGCTGCTGCAGCAGCTCCTCTATATCTGCCTCATCAATTTCATCCTCCTCTTCTTCTAGACAGTTGTTATCTGTATTGTGATTTTTTCTCTTGAACATGCAAGCTGTCAAAGACAAAGTCCTTGCCGGCAGAACTGGAGCTGCAAGCCTAGCTCTTAAATTTTGTCTTAGACATGATACCAAGGTAACACCTAATTTTGAGGTACATTGAGAAAATCTGATTGGTTTACATGTAGCAAAGGTCATGTACCTTCTACCAAGGACATGTTCTGAACGTAATTTTCTCAATGCATATCTGCACAAAAACACATGGTTGATCAGGACACTGATCTTGTCGAGATTCATTTGCTCAGGTTTTGGTTTCAATCATCCAAATCATGCAACAGTCCACGTTTTCGTCAGTAGAAACGTTTAGCGAACCTTGAGAGAAATCAACAAGAAAAACATCAATTCTGCTATTCAACTAACTTGGTATATCAGCATGTTTTGATACGTCTTCCTCTCTTGTGTTGAACACGGGCGTTTGTTCAACTGCGCCCCCGGTAGGATAGGCGCGGTATTAGTTTTTATTTTTGCATTTTTGTAAATACACACACATATTTTAACTTCATTTATTTTATTACATTAGAAGCAAACCAGAAATGAGTTTTAAGTATGAATGCTTTGTAAAATAGTTTAACATAATCCGTTAGACAGAGAGACCGCCAACCGAGGACTTTTATTTTGAATGTATTTTAGTAGGCGGAGTTTGTCCTTCATTACTGTACTGTGTGTATTTCAAGCACAGTATATCAATGTCTGGTATCTTTAAAGCAATGTCGAGTGAGTATATTTTTTTACATTTAGATTGGTACAATGTTCAGATCATGTTATTTGATATAGTTTAGTTGGTGATTATCTAAAAGTAGCATATTAACATGCTTCACTTTGCATTAAGCAGTCTACATTGTCATATTTTGAATCAATTAAGTGTGAAATGAACCTAAAAACATATAATTTTGTTAATGTTTTGACTGCAGATGTGGTTTAACAGATCGTGTTTTGACTGTGCCTTTAACCAAAATCATCCAGAACTACATGTTTTGACGAAAAAACAGAAGTGCTGAGAGTCCCAAAACTAAATCCAGTAGAGGAGGCTGCTGGTTAAAAGTTGAAAGGGTTGTGAATCATTGATCCTGCAGCAGCTAATAAACAAACAACTGATCTTCCGCCCTGCAGAGTTTCGCCTGGCCGTGGTGCAGTTACACGTGTCAAAGATCAAGCCGGACAACTTGGGAAGGGCAGAAAAACTTGTGAAGGAGGCTGCAGGACAAGGTGCAAAAGTTGTTGTGTTGCCTGTGAGTATTATATTTTTTAAATATGAAATTTTCTAAATATTAAATATGCGATTTAATAATCCATGATCCATGCAGGAGTGCTTCAACTCACCTTATGGAACCGGGTTCTTTGCTGAGTATGCTGAGAAGATCCCAGGAGAGTCCACACAGGTTTTGTCGGAGGTGGCCAGGGATTGTGGGATCTATTTAGTGGGCGGTGAGATCCACAGACACAAACTAGCCTGTTAGTGTGTTTGACGCCATTCATTTTTATCTCCTTTATGTGGCTGTGTCTTGTTGTAGGTTCCATTCCTGAGAAGGACGGAGAAAAGCTCTATAACACCTGCTTGGTTTTTGGACCTGATGGAAAGCCGCTTGTCAAACACAGGAAAGTAAGTAACAGGAGACATTTTTTCTTATGTAAGATTTCTACTTGAAATATATGCTGTTCTTTTGAACTTTCAGTTTATCAAGAAATATAGAAAATGATCACAGTTTCCAAAAAATATCAGAAGTAGAACTACTAACAACATTGAGTATTATATAAAATGTTTCTTGACACACATCAGTACATTAGAATGATTTCTGAAGGATCATGTGATACTGAAGGCTGAAGCAATGGCTGCTGAAAATCCAGCTCTGCCAATACAGGAATAAATTTCATTTTAAATAATAAACTGATTTAAATTGTAGTAAAACTTTGAACTACACTTTTGAACATTTGCGTATTTATACTCTTTTGTTTTCATTTCCCATCAGATTCATCTTTTTGATATTGATGTACCAGGGAAAATACGTTTTCAGGAGTCTGAAACACTAAGTCCAGGAAACAGTTTATCCATGTTTGAGACCCGTGAGTGTGTGCTACAGAAATCTTGTCTATGTTATCAAGAAATATACCAATTATTTTGCAAATAATTATTGAGTATTTGTGCATGCATATGCATGCATATTTATGCGTGCATATTTCTCTTTAGTTTTACATTACAATTTTTACATCTGTTAAAACAGTTATGATTTAATAACAATATTAAATAATATTTAAAAAAAAATATATTAAATAATTTGTTTAAAATGTCTTAAAGTAACCTAAATAAGTAGCTTATATGTAAAAAAAAAAAAAAAAAAAAAAAGTAGCTTAAATAATTGTAATATTTAATATTACCAACCATAATTAGAGCTTTACAATTGCCTTATTGGAATAGGCCAGAATATAAATACTGGTGCATTACCAATGTTACCTTTTTTTTTTTTTTTTTTTTTTTTTTTTTTTTTTTTTTTGCTCTCTCCACATATGTGATACCATACAGTTTGTGTATTTCTGTGCAGCATTTTGTAAAGTAGGTGTGGGGATATGTTATGACATCAGGTTTGCGGAGCTTGCACAGATCTATGCTAAGAAAGGTAAGAATTACCATGTAAAATTCTGTTGAAATTTAATGATGCAGTCATACTTGTAATGATTTCCTCACGTATCCGTCTTTGTAGGTTGCCAGCTTTTGGTATACCCTGGTGCCTTCAATATGACAACAGGCCCAGCTCACTGGGAGCTGCTGCAGAGGGGGAGGTCAGTATCTCAGACCACCTAGCGTCATTGAAATATTTAGTTCCCGGGGCCTGCTGTAAGACAGTCTGTGATTTATTTATTTATTTTTCCACAGGGCAGTAGATAATCAGGTATATGTGGCCACTGCTTCACCAGCAAGAGATGAGAGTGCCAGCTATGTGGCCTGGGGTCACAGCTCTGTGGTAAACCCTTGGTCAGTGCTTTCTGTCTTCTTAATGACAGGTTGTGCATACATTTGCATGGGATACCATAATAACGGCTCTATTTCTATTCAGGGGGGAGGTAATTGCTAAAGCTGAATCAGAGGAATCTGTTTTATATGCTGACATAGGTATATTTCAGTGTTTTATATTTGCTTAAATTGTGAGTTATAGAGCCAGTTGGGCATGGCGCAAACATACTATTCCTCTTCTGCTTGTAGACCTGCAGTATTTGGCTGATGTACGCCAGCAGATCCCAATCACCACACAGCGACGAACTGATCTATATAGTGTTAACAGTGTTCAGGAGGACTGACCCTTCATTCACAAAGCACTGCAGTGAATTTAAGACTAAGTCAGCACTTTCTGACAAGTCTTCATCAGTGTAAATTGGGGCATCGCCCAAAATGTTTCAATTACTGTGAACAACAAGTGCCTCACAATTTGCATTCTTTTGATGATTCTCTCACAATGGAAATCATATTTGGAATAGATAAAAGAAGTGATGAGAACAGTGGACAGTTATGCCTGGGCAGGTAAAGAGCTGCGTCAGTGAGAAAAATATTAAGCACGGTATTAAGATGTTAATATTTAAAGTTATTTCCCAATCAAAATTGTATTTTCATTGCAATTGCATTCATTCCAAAAGAGATTAAAACATTATATAAAAAATATGTACTTTATTTTAGTAATGTTATATGCTATACATAACACAGTTCCAAGCAGAAAACAATTCCAGAGCTAATATATATATATACTTTACATTCTTATATTTAATATCAAACCATAACAAGTTTCTCTTAAATATATATATATATACACACACACACATACATGCATGTGATTGAATTTATATATACATAATAAATATGCACATCACACACATGTAAAGAAAAACGTTTTAATTGTTTGACAGCACTTATATATATATATATATACATATGATATACACTTATACTGTGTGTTACACAAAGCAACAACATTAAAATTGACAAACAAGTGCCTCACTGTGTCTACAATTGTATGTACAATACACTATTGAATTGATGCAATAAGCCATATGTTTATATAGGAAAACATAGTGTTAAAACAGTAACATTCTGTGCAGTAGAATATCTTTATAATCTCAACAGCTGTCTCAATAGCACCTCTGAAAGGATAGCATAACAGGAGAATGTATGACTCATCTGCAGTTGTGCTCCAGCCTGTCTAACTGCTTCAGGTTGAACAGGTAAAGTTCTGAAAGTTGTTTTGAGCTCTTTCTCAACAACATAGCATTTTGTGGATATTTATTGTGGTCTTAAAACGTAGATGTTTAAAAATGGTACAGCAAGAGTGTGTAACATCTAAATAACTAATAATAAAAGTGTTTGAACAGTTTATCTGCCTATTTTGAATACAGACACATTTATATTTTTTGACCTGGTTTACACTGTGCTCAGTTGCAGGTGTGTTCTTTAACCGACTGTATTTAATAAAGGAAAAAGTCTGTATCATCTTAAGCTGATTCGTCCTCTGAAATGAAACTTTGAATCACTTCCGGTCAATCACAGCATTATCAACCCAGAATGACTTTCTAAACCATGTTAGACATCAGTCTCGCGAAGGGAAGCCCATTTCTCCAAATCGAACAAGATCATGTCAGTGCCCTTGCAACATGATTTATCTGCAATACACAGGAATTCATATTCGTCATATTACAAACTCACACAGTTCAGTATTCATACATATTTGATTACATGATTCACACAGATCAGTAAATAAACAGGACTTCAGTACCTCGACATCTGTGTCGCTTTCTTTTTTGATTTTGGTCCCATTTCTTCTGGAATCTCAAAGACGCAGCCACCAGCGAGAAAACAACCACACACAGAGCAGCGCTGAAGACCCACAGGTACTCTGACAGCCGTTTCTCCGAGGTGCTTGACAGAACGCCAACTGACCAAATGCAAAAATCACAGTCTTCATGTTTTTCATCATCGTATGGTTTTATTAGCTAGACATTTCCAGCTAAATCAAGTGTTGACTGCCTTGGACATCTACTTGTTTTACATATTATCTGATGTATGCAAAAACAAAACTCATCAGTGTTACTGTAACTGACATATGAGATACTTACAGTTTGTTGCTGTTAATGTTTCATTAAGCAGCTTGTTTTTTATGACACAGGATACAGCAGTTTCTGCTGAGATGTTGATAGATAGGACACTTGTGATGTTGTAGAGTTCAGACTGAGGTAGAGTGTTCATATATGTTGCGACTGATGTTTCCGGAGGACGCTGTGTGTGGTTGATGTACCAGTAGATGTATGGAGTAGGGAATCCCCCTTGAGAGCTGCAAAACAATTTGGTTTCTTCACCGTTCACTCTCAGTAGAGTAGGATGGCTGAAACGACCTGCAAATAAACAGAAAAATACAATTTAAAAAAAGCATCAGGAAAAATATGGTCGCATTAAATATTTTGTCCTTACCTGCTATGGTGAGACAGACGGAGCAAACCAAAGAGGATCTATTTTGACCAAGAAGCTTAAGATTAAAACTGTAATTGTGTGCATCTGATATATGTATATCATGTAACTCCACTGAGAAATTTCCAGTGTTTGGGGCCGAAGAAGACACAGTAGTCCGGATACTGTGGGACACATTTTGCATCTCCACTTGTCCCTCCGTCCAGACTGCTGTGTGAATTATTTCCATTCCTTTTCTCCATTCAGATGAGATGTGGAGGGAGCTCAAATTTTTCAAGCCATTGTAAACACAAGGAAGAATGGCACGCTCACCAATCACTCCTACTATGCATTTTTCTTCAGCTGAATTGTAAGAGATTAAACGTAATTCTTGAATTTAAGGTATACAGCCTAGTGTATACAACATACCCTTTAAGCCAGAAGAGTCACACCCACAGGACTTACCTTGTACTGAGATCACACTTGAGACGCGAAGTAGCAAAACAACAAAACAAGTATCTTTCATCACTTAAAGATAGAAATGTGATTGATTTGTGTCTAAAGTGCACTTCAGATAAGGAGGCAGATACAGCGAACATGCTATCAAACAGCAGTTACGTTAATTCATTGTTAGATCAAACGTTTGGGGTGTGTCCAAAACCAAAATGACATGTCTAACTTTCCTACACGCACAGACAGACCTGTCTAGTTACTGCTGGCTATAGCGTGAGTATAGTCAAATCAATTTAACTTCCTGGTTGTAAAGAAAGCGCAGGAAAAAGCACAAACAAACAAACGAAAAAATAAATAAAAATCTTTCTCTCTCTCTCTCTCTCTGAGTGAAAGGATGGCCAAAATAATAATAATAATAATGAGTAATTTATGAAACACACAAACTGTCAATTGGAATTTTTTTTAGAACATTAGTATAT
>JAUYWG010000039.1:12669820-12687254 GCA_034779775.1 Enteromius afrohamiltoni | reverse complement strand
GTTTACATGCTTCATTGGTATAATATCACCTGGATTGTTCAAAATTAAAGGGACTCCAGTCAGACATCATCTCTTTTTCTTCAGGTCTTCCATCTCACCCTCAGCACGAGCTGACAAAGAGACAGTGCACAGGCTGTCCTGGGATGATTTCTTTCTACATCAAAGGAAAACTGGAGCATGCCTCAGCTTTCCTCCGCAGTCTGAAGGTGCTTTGAAGTTTCATATAGTTTGAAAATCTTTTACAGCTTAGCATACATGTTTAAGGAATTTTATATTGTTGTGTATTTCAGGTGATTACACTTGCTGATAGTCTTGGTGGTGTTGAGAGTCTAGCAGAGCACCCGTAAGTATGTTCACATCCACTGAATGTTCCCAATTAAATACATTTTAGATTTAATTCTAGGGGATATTGAAAAAAACCCCACTGTTTTTGTGAAAGGTATATGGATGAGTGTGATTCTTTGGATTAGACCTTCAATGTCTAAACTGTTTTGTTATCGACAAAGAGAATTTGCGGGGAAATTAAATAAAAATCAACCAAAATTTTTTGAGGTGACATTTCATCCACGTCAATTTCCCATGGGGCACCCTTTCTTTTTCAGAGTAAGTATGACTCATGTTTCTGTGCCTGAAAATGTGAGGAAGGAGCTGGGCATCAGTGATACACTCATTCGTTTGTCTGTGGGCCTGGAGGATGAGGAAAATATTATTGCAGACCTAGACCAAGCCCTCGCTGCTGCAGTGAGTATTTCATATACGGTTCGGTACACATAGCGTGCTGCCCCTAATATATATATATATATACATTTTATAAACATTCAGTGTCTATTTCATTTTTTTAATGAAATTATCATTTCAGCAAGGGACCATTGTTTTATACGGCATTGAAGCATTATTTTGTTCAAAGTGACAATAAATATATTTAGACATTTACAAAAGATTTATATTGTAAATAGATACTGTTCTCATTGAAGAATCCTGCATTGCAGCTTAATATCTGGTGACAAAATATCCCCTTTTGTTAATATATTTACTGTACTCTCACTACAAAAATCCTATGTAATTTATGACACAAATTTTCCAATTTCTGTCCAATATTGTTCTCACTGAAGAACCCTAAAATCCACCATTATTTAAAAAAAATCTTGTTTTTGCAGCATGTGTATACCATTAAAATTACTTTAAAATTATTTATTTATTTATTTGTTTCCACCAATATTAACAAATACATAATTTTTTTGAGCTGCAAATTTTGCACATTAAAACGACTTTTGGGAATATTTATTTATTTATTTATTTATTTTATCCTTTCTTTCACCAGGAAGTTCCCATTGAGAAATAGAATATTTTCTTCCAGGCAGTCCTGGTCAAGATGGATGCATGAAGTTTCACATGAAGAACACAATACACAATTTAAACAACAAATCAAATTAAATATATGAAGAATTTTTGATAATAACAGCAGCATGCTTTCTTCAGTGCAGCCTCCAGTAGATGGAATTGATTCTAAGGAAATGGTGGCTTGCATATTATTCCATAACCAGGGTGCATTAAAAGAGAAACACATTTAACATGCTCTGAATATTCAAATAAATACCAGTAGTTAATCTAGTAAAGATGTACTTGTTATAGTAATATATCATAAGACTAGAGATAGTAGGAAATGAATGGAGTTTGTCTCACAGAGTCATACAATATACAATATGTATGTGAACTAGTATTTGTGTATTAAAAGTCAACTTTGAGAGATAAGTCTCTATACTAATACCTACGGACGAGACATGTCTTAGTATGACTTGGATAAAATAGATTTAGATCTTTGGCATTTTAAGGCCAGTTAAAATTTCATCGGTGGAATCTGTATTGAGTGAAAAAAAATTCTGCAGAGGTTCTATGTCTTTACTACTTTTATAGTTGTACCTTTTTTGAATCGTGTTAATCGGCATAAAAAAACGTAACGGCCAAATTAATTGTTTGGCCTAGAACTTTAATAAATATAGAAAATAGAATCTGAGCTAAAATAGACCCTTGTGGTAAACTGTTAATAAGGCTGAAAAATAATTCTCTGTCAGTGAGGTGGTTCTTGAAACAAAGCGGTTTCACCTAAGCCTGTATATTTAAGCCTCTGTAAAAGCAGTTTATAATTTACAGAGTCAGGCTTTGGACAAGTCAGCAAATAAGGCCACGCTGTGCTGTTTCTTACCTGAAAATGTAATAATTTAATTTATCAAATTAACATAATGGTTCACTTATTTCTTAATGTTTTATAATGTGTCTAGTCTACTGTTTTCTTTGTTTATGCTTATGGTTAATCATGATTTTAATAAAACGCACGATTCTAATAAAGGTTGAAATGGATTCATTAAACCGAGTGTTGTTTCTACCACCTGGCCTGAATCTTCTGAAAAGAGCATGATCATCACACAGGGGGCATTTAAAATATTCCTAAGGTTCTTCTGTGTCATCCATAATATATAAATCACTGTTACACATATTGTGGAAAAAGCTTATTCAATTAAATGTCTAAACTCTTCTAAATAAAAAGAGATGTACAAGGCTAAATTTCTAACATAAGCTATTTCACAGTAGTTAATGACTTTGTTAAAAAAACAAACAAAAAAAACTGCAGCTGAACCTTGGGAGAAACCAGGTTCATTTGGGGGGCAACTTCTCCTCTGGCCAGGCAAAACTAATTAATTTATAGTTTGATATATTTATTTATTATTTCAAGTTTTTCATGTATATTATTTATTGATTTGCTACGATTGAAATGCAGTTTACTATAATATCCCATGTCCCTCACATGACTGTGTATTTTCTGAGGAGGATGGAGGAAAGCTCTATAAACAGCTGCTCAGTTTTTGAACCTGTTGGAAAGCCGTTTATCAAACACAGGAACGTAAGTGACACTGAAGTCTTTTATATGCTTCAAACGATTTCTAATTGAAAAAAGGCAGTTCACAACACAATATTAAATGAAAGCTTTCACTGAGAAGTAGGACTAGCATTTATCAAGGTTGAATTTAATGGCAAGGTTGGAAATGGCATGCTAACTAGTTTGCAAGTGAACTGAAATGTTGTACAAGGCACATTTTTGTCATTTAATTTCATGTGCAGTGTAGAATTATAGGTTACATTGTCAGGAACACATTTTTTTTTTTTTTTTTACTTATTACAAATATTATTCTAGGATTGGGATTTTTTCAGAGCAGAAAACAATACCAATACACGGTGCATATATATAATTTAATCCATACAAATTAGGTACTCTGGTTCTAAGGAGTGCAAGAGGAGAAAAAAACAAAACCCATTCACGTCTCTCTGGTTCTCTCTGTCATCTGGCTCAGTGACTCAGGTTTAGTGCATAGTTGTATGGGTTGGTATGGTAACTCTGCTCTCTTTTCATGCAGGGGTGAAGTTGACAAAAGCTGGGTCAGAGGAGGCTTCTGTATATGCTGACATAGGTGCGTTTGGTAACAGTTGCGTTTAGATCATTAAAAGTAAAAGCTGTAGTGGATGTTTAAAACTGCGATTTACAAAACTGCTTTTACATAAGCTCTTAATATTATGTGTTCATATTCATGTAACATGATACAAAAAATAGCATGTTACAATATTTAATATGACTAAAATCTTATTAGTGAAATATTTAGTTAGTAAAACTAAAATCTCAAAAAGCTCAAGTACTTTCTGTTTGTAACAGTCATCAGCCGCTGTAATTAAAAGCGGTAACCACAACGTACAAACATCTGATTTATTGCCAAGAACAAGTGCTTCACAGTTTGTACTTGTACTAATCTTGTTATATGTAGGATACGGCGATTTAAATTCTGTCTCCCGAGGCCTTACACTGAGTTTAACACTGAAAATATTGCACAATGATTAATATAACGGTGAAAATAAAAATGCAGCGCTAAAAATCTTCTTTCTGCCACGTAAAGCAATACTGAAAATATATTTATTATATTTAGTTTCAACAGTTCCCCATAACCAGACAATAAAGAGAATGACATGACAGTGGAATTGTAACAAATACAGTAACTGCATTTGTGCTCCAGCTTGTCTAAGTACTTCACGTTAAACAGGTAAAGCTTTGAAAGTTGTTTTGAGCTCTTTACCAACAACATAACATGTTATGAGTATTAATCATGGTCTAAACATCTAGACGTCTGAAGCAAACATCTTAAAATAATTTAGCTATATTTTTAGATGAACCTTTATGAACGTGTTTGAGATTAGATATTTTGGACACAGGATGCATTATATTTTGCTCTGCATGTTTTATTCTGTTGTATGCAGCTGCAGGTCTTTTGTTTAGCTGATTGTATGGGAGAATGAGGATTTTCGATACAGGAAAAACATGAACCAATGTTTTTGGTGACGTTTGTACCATCTCAAGCTGATTCATCCTCTGAAATAAAACCGCGAATCATTTCCAGTCAGTCATAGTTAAAAAGCATTATGAAACATAGTAGTTTTAACCCAGTATTTCTAAACCATGTTACATATTAGTAGCAGGAAGGGGAGGCCATTGCTTCATATCGAACATGTCAGTGCCCTCGCAACATGAATCATCTGCAACACAAAGGAATGATCATCATATAACACATTCACCTAGACTATCAAGTATATAGAACTTCCACGTGTAAAAATGAACACTAAACATGCCAAAAACAGTGATAAGAAAGCTTTTGAATCAAGAAAAACTAAAAGGGCTCAATCCTAGCTTTACTGGCGCAAGGATTCAGTAGCATCAAGATGCTTCTATCTTCAGTATTTCACAGACAGCAGTTCACCAATACAAAACAATGCACGGTTGTTTTATTTTTTGTAAACTGCTATCTTTGAAATATTAAGGAAAGAAGCATCTTGATGCTCACTGATTCTTTGTGACAGTAAATCTATGGATTCAGCCCTTTTTTCTTGATTTAAAATCTTTATTTTCACTGTTTTTTGGAATGTTTAGTGTTTATTTTTAAATAAGTAGCTTAGACTTCTAGCATTTTTTACCATCCAGCTGGTCACACCGCAAGAGGAAAGTGTTGATAACAGCAGTGCTTTTATACATTTTCCATTAAATACAATTGGATTCAGGTGTTCACCAAATAAGTACCTTAAATAAACAGAATGGAGTATGTATAACACTGGCATGAAATGCTTAGAGAGCTTAGAATACTCAAATAGATACTGATTTAGGAGTAAAATGCAGAGTAAAATGCAGTTGTCTCATATATATATATATATATATATAGGAAATAGAAGTGCCTGCTGAGATGTTGATATATCTTAATGGATCAAAACACTCTGGTTTCTTCGCCATGCACTCACTCTCTCAATAACAAAGACCTGAATTGAACTTCCTAGTGATTTCAGGAACAGTTTTTTTAAGACTACAATTTAATGAATAAAAAAAAATAATTATTATTATTTTAATTAATTTTTTATTATTATTTAAAAAATTACATGGTAGTTAATTATAATAACTTGTTAAAAATACTACATTTTAGAATGCATCTAATTTCTTGAAATATTTGAATACATGCAATCTGCAACTCTGCATGTTTCTTGTTTCCAATGACACATAATGTTATCTGAGATTATGTACGTATTATAAAGTCCATCCTATATATCCTTATCAGTTTATATCAGAACCAATTAATTTATGCAACATAGAGTTTTCTTTTTATATATATATGTATTGCCATACAGTGGACTGAGGAATAAACAGTGTAGCCTTCACTTATACAACACTGGTGTCTGATATAGACCTATAGGAAATTACAAACACATGTTGAGAGTTCAAATGTGTTTGGTGATCTGTTCATTCATTCATTCATTCATAAATAAATAAAAGGTAGGCTACAGATCTTTTAAACTTAGACCTGTATACTGTAAAAGGGGTCACGTGCGGCGGTTACCACTGAAGGCTATTTCAATCCATAAAATGTATTTTTGATGGTGTCAGTCAATTTTATTTTAATTTTTTTATTTTAGAAATTAGGCTATATTTTGGACTTAAACAAAACCATTTAACTTTTACCATTTTAGGTGACCATTTCTTCCCCAGTGTACCTATTCGGGAACGCGCTCAGTGAACGGCCTCTAGGATTTGTCATGTAAACGTTGCATCATCAGAGCACGATCGTTTCGCTGAACCGTAACATTGATCACGTGACCCAGCACGCCCCTGCGCGATCACCAATCCACTCCATTCCCTTATACTACACTTACAGCGATTGGCGTAGAAAGGTTTTTGTTGCGACAACCCTCCTGTTTAACGTAAAACCTTTACTGTAAGAGAGAGCTATTCACTCTATCGTGAGCTCAAGGAACCGGTATCTCCTCGTCAGTCGTATCCGGAGCACGCATGGCTTCACAAAGACAGAACGACAGCTCAGGCGGCTACCAGCCGGTCTTCAAATCATTCGCTACAGATGCGATCCACGTCGGTTCAGAGCCGGAGCAGTGGAACTCTAGGGCTGTAGTGCCTCCTATCTCACTGTCTACTACCTTTAAACAACACGGGCCGGGGAAACATGCGGTAAGCCATTGAGGTGTTTGTAAAGGTTTAGTATTGAGATTATATTAACTATTGTTTCGTATTAACTTGATATTTAAGTAGCGCTGATTGTGCAGATTGTTTCTTTGATGAGCAATTCTAACGCGTAACATTAGTTTCCGTTTATATTGACTTGAACAATAGCCGGACAATAGGGAAGTGTTTTATAATTATTATTATTAGTATGTACGTTACATTTTATGTGTACATACCAACTAATATAACAAGAGTAATTACATTTAAAGACTTTTTTTTAGTTAAATATGTATAGTTTAGTTAAATCACGTCACAGTGACTAAGCACACAACATCTCATGTTCTGCTGAAAAACCAGCTTAAACCGGCTTACTGGTTTTAAATGGTCTACCAGGGTAGTTTGCAGACTGGTTTCAGAGGGACTTTGGGCACTTAGCCTATTCTAGCTGAAAGACCCGCGAACTATTGACTTAAGAACCTGTCGAAGTTTTTGGAAGATCCCAACCACAAGTTCATTTAATTCGCTAAACTATTTTAACTAAATATACTTGACATTTACATTTTTTCTAGCTGTTTTTGGTTGTTACAAGCTGGTCCAAACACCTCTGGAACTAGTCAAACAATGTATAGGATTATTTTATTATTATTTATTACATCAGCAAAGAAGCTGCAAGTTGAGTCATGAGAACAGCCAGGTGTTTTTTTTAAACGTCTCTTTATTGCTCACTCACAGATTTGATATTCTGCTGGCACAATTCAAAATACTACTTTATGCATAAACAGTTTTTACATGTAATTTCACACTTTTCTAATATTTTATCTCCCAGGGCTTTGAGTACAGCAGGAGCGGAAATCCCACAAGAAACTGTCTTGAGAAAGCGGTTGCTGCTTTGGACGGGGCACAATACTGTGAGTCCATCACTAACACATCTATATGATAAGTTACAGGACATTGCCATAACTCTGCTTTACTTTGCTAATAGGTCTCGCTCTTGCTTCTGGATTGGCTGCAACTTTGACCATCACGCATCTTTTTAAGGCTGGGGATGGAATTCTGTGCATGAATGATGTTTATGGAGGTGGGATACTGTTTGTAATGATTAATGGAATGCTAGTTTCGGCTAGCAGTGAAAAGCTGATATTCTTACTGAGACTGTCATGTTTTTTTTCCACCAGGAACTAACCGTTATTTCAGAAAAATAGCTGCGGAGGTTGGCTTTGATATCTCTTTTGCTGACCTCACAAAGCTAGAGGAGCTAAAAGCAGCTCTAAAACCAAACACAAAGGTACACCTGGCAGACAGTATTAGATAATGACTGTGGGAAAGAGCGTTGAATGAGTTATTTTTTGCTCATGCAGTTAATTACCTTAGTTAATACCACTCAGTGCTACTGAAGGGACATATTAAAGGATATGGTTTCTGCAGATGGTGTGGATTGAAACACCCACAAACCCTACAATGAAGGTTGTGGACATCCAGGGCTGTGCTGATATTGTTCATGAGCACAACAAAGACACAATTGTTGTTGTGGACAACACTTTCATGTCGGCCTACTTCCAGGTATGAACATTTGCATAATTTTAATTCATAACCCAGAGCTGCTGGTGTGTGATGTGTGAATATAAGGCAGTAAAGCAATATTTCCATGTCCCGAGAGCAACGCTGTGCTACTAATTGAACAGTGAGTTAATAAAGTTAAAAATACATTGTGTACTTGTATCACTTGTTTCCTTGTATAGAAACTAGTGTAAATATTTCATCATTTTTCTCATATCTGGAACAGCGCCCCCTTGCACTTGGAGCAGACATCTGCATGTACTCTGCAACAAAGTACATGAATGGTAAAAACAAAAAAAAATTACAGCCTTTCTTTAATGGAAAGTTTGTTATACTTTCTTTACTTGCTTTATATAAATAAATTTTAATAAAAAAAAAAAAAATTCCAGGGCACAGTGATGTTGTGATGGGACTGATTTCTCTCAACCGTGATGACATCTATGAACGACTGAAGTTTTTGCAGAATGGTAAGGATCTGCTTATTTAAAACGTAACCTTTAAGATGTAAGTGTGAAATTCTGTTGACATCCAGATTTCCTGCGAACAGCTCTTGTCTTTATGGCATGACTTCATGATTCAAGATCAAAAGGGCTGCGCGTTATATAAGATGTATTTTACAAGCAGTTTATAGCATGTGAAATTATTTTTTTTTTGCCCTTTGAAATAAATTATTGGACAGTACTAACAATAGAGAACAGCCTATACGCGTGCATGCGTGTGTGTGTGTGTGTGTGTGTGTGTGTGTGTGTGTATATATATATATAAGTGCTGTCAAATTTATTGCGATTTAATTGCATCTGAAATAATACGTTTTTTTTTACTTAATGTGTCTGTAATATTTATTTTTATTATGTAACTATATTCTATAACTGGGCTATAATATTCACAAGCCCAGTGCACATTTGCAATATATGAATATTAATTTGCACAGATGCTTCATTATATTTCCTTATTGTCAGGTTTTAATGCTGGTCTGAACTGTGTGCTAAACCTGATCGGTGCTGTACAATAAGCTTTCTCTTTGTTTAAATCAGATAATCACAAGGCGAAAGAATTATCAGCCACTGATCTTATCACTGAAGCGTGTTAAAGGTTTATAATGTGCATGAATATGCTGAAGATGTGTTTTAACATGCCCAAGAGAGGCACCAGATGTAATGCTCAGATATAACTCTAGCAGGAATGAATTGATTTTCTCTACTGGGGGTCTTTTGTAAGGGACAAGAAAAATGTTCTTCATTCAGTTAAAAAGAAAGCTACTTGTCTTCAGGTGAATGTAATATAATGTATTAATATCTGCTCCCTTATGTTATTATTACATGTAGCCTCGTTGAAAAAGATAATTTCCTTTTTAATATCCTGATTTTAAAGTACATACCTCAGAAATAGTTTCAGGAAAACTTTTTTCTCTGCATATTACTGCTATATGCTTTATATAAATGGGATTTTTAAATGGTCTAGTCACTGTGCTTATAATTTGAGCAAGTTATAATTTTATCCCATAACTCCCACCTGTCAAACTGCCACAGTCCTGATGTTATAATGAAACCTTGTGCTTTCTGTTAGGTTCTCATTGCAATTACATCAGATTGTAGATTTATCCCTGACTGTAACATTTAAAAATGAATCAACTGCGTCGTGGAAGTAGAACTTTTAAGGGTTGTTTAAAATGATCTTTTCCCCATTGCTTCAGCTCTCGGGGCCGTGCCTTCTCCGTTTGACTGTTATATGTGCAATCGGGGTCTGAAGACACTCCACGTGAGAATGAAGCAGCACTTTAAGAACGCGATGGCTGCGGCACAGTTTCTAGAGGCAGACCCAAGAGTGGACCGAGTCATATTCCCAGGTATCTGTGATTATTATTGTAGCTTCATATAGAGGTGTATGTTGAGTGATTTTAACATTGCTCAAATAATCCCTCTGAAAATAAAAATAGCAACTGAGTCCAGAAGTTGTTTTTAATGATGTAGAAGTGTAGGTGGTTCATTTGTATAATACCACCTATGGGCAACCTTCAAAATTGTGATCTGATATTCAAGTTGGACTCTTGATCATCTCTTTTCCTTCAGGTCTTCCATCTCACCCTCAGCACGAGCTGACAAAGAGACAGTGCACAGGCTGTCCTGGGATGATCACTTTCTACATCAAAGGAAAACTGGAGCACGCCTCTACTTTCCTCAGCAGTCTGAAGGTGCTTTGAAGCTTCATATAGTTTGGAAATCTTTTAACATCTCACATTTTTAAAGAAACTATGTTGTGTTTTGTATTTCAGTTGTTTGCACTTGCTGAAAGTCTTGGGGGCTATGAGAGTCTTGCAGAGCACCCGTAAGTAAATCCACTGACTCCAGAAAATCCATTAAACTCCGTTTTCACAGACAAGGCTTAAACTATTTCCAGACTAAAATGCATGTCTGAACTGCTCAACTGAAAATATCTTGCTCTGATGTATCTTAAAATACGCCAATGTCATTGTTCTGTGTCAAGATGCACACCTGAATTGTTTCTTGTAAGGCGTTTTTGTAAAAGTTGCTTAAATATCTTAATTAAACGAAGGCATAGTTATGACTTATATTTTTGAACCATTCACCAGTTTTACAAACGGGTTTAGATTATTACCTTTTTTCATACAAGTCCTAAAATTTTGAGAGGCTTCTTTTGAATTTCCACTAGGGGGCGTTAGAGCTTTAAGGTTGCTGTAAAATAAAATGGCAGAAACGACACTTTTGCTTCCTTGTAGAAAATTATTTAGCAGGAAATAATGGAATACTTATAGTAATAAGCTTCTAATGTAACAAAGTTAAGGTTAATAATCATTTGGGACAGGTTTATGATATTTAGTGTTAACAAGTTATTCGCCAACATTATTTCTGACTTTGATATTATACCTTGACCGGTGTTACTATGATTTATCAAAATCATTCAAAACTCTTTTTTTGAGCTCACATTTCACCCACCTCCATTTCCAATGTTGCATGTTTTGTTTTTCAGAGCGATTATGACTCATGCTTCAGTGTCTGAGGATGAGAGGAAAGAGCTGGGCATCAGTGACACGCTCATTCGTTTGTCTGTGGGCCTGGAGGATGAGGATGATATAATAGCAGACTTGGACCAAGCCCTCACTGCTGCAGTGAGTATTTCAGTAGATCTGAACATCTAAATAAATAATAAATAAATAAAAAAACACCCACCCACATAGACACACAAATTCAGTTTTAAATTTACAATAATACAATTTAAAGTTTTTAAGTGAAAATGGAGGTTCAGGAAGAAAGCATTATTTGCGCAATGTGATAGTAAAGGTATTTATTATTATTATTAATAAATATTATTTCAAATAAATGCTGTTTTATTTGAACTTTCTATTCATTAAAGAATCATAACAATTATATCACATGTTTCATAGAGTATCGACCAAATTGTTTTCTAACAAACACTTGGAGCCTCGCTAGTCCCAAATAGATCAACAGATGGCCAGTGCTTTATGTGTATATGACAGCCATGTTATTATGTCCATGCTAAAGTACAGTATTATACGTAATCATGTGCATTTCTATTTGCAGTGCCTTATTTTCTAACCAAAGATGCTTTCATGCATTTAATGGTGCATACTCATGTAAATTGATTTTATTCCCTGAAATATGGTCTTTTTTTTAAGCTTGTGTCAACATAAAGATGATTTCTGCCCATAAAATTCAGCGAGCCGTCTCTGAGAGCACAGGCCATTTCCCCTCTCTCTAAAATGCACTGCAAAATAAGGTTCCGGGAAATAAAGACAAATCAGCTTAGGTCAGAGTCTGAGAATCATTCCCATATACGTATCTGTGAGGAGAAATCTAGGGGTTTGTGGGCTGTGCGGGAAGCCTGCACGCTCTATCGGATGGAGTTTTTGAGCGTGATATCGCAGCAGTGCAGAGGTGTTAGCAGATGCTTATTAGAAAGTAAAGGTGAAGCAATATAGTTTGATAAGATTTGTACACCATTTGTGAATGTCTGGTGATCGTGTCTCTGAGGTTAGAGCCCTTTTCCTCTGTCAGCAATTCAATGCATGCCGTACACGTCCATATGCGACCCCTTCAGGTGTGCTTTGCTGCTCATCTGAAGAGAATGGAAATGAAATGAAGAGAATGGAATGAAATTGTATCCAGTTGCTATCCAATACCGCTCTGAGATCACTGCAAAAAGAGCTTTTGTGATTTGCGGTCTGTTTTAATTTGATGACATACGTTCTGAGGGGGTGAATTCCATTAGGTCCTGGCACACAGTTTTCCTCTGAGAGTTATAGATCTTCAGTCTCTTCCATACTTGCCGAAAACCGTAGGTTAATTATCTGCACTTTTGTGAGGTTAAGAGCTGTCATTTAAAAAAAAAAAAAAAAATAGACAGAATATGCTAATGTTAACAGCATTTATTGAACCACTCTTTGCGGTGAGCCTCAGATTGCTGCCTCTGTGGTTCGGTGCTGTTTCAGCCAGTTGAAAGAGACTGTGGGGCGCTAGCTAGGGAACTTAGCTTACAGTGGTAAAAAAAAGTGCTGCTTAATAATGTTTATTTAAAGTACAAGTTACAATATACACTATTATTCAAAAGTCTGCATTTTTTTATACAGTATAGTAAACAGTAGAGTGTGTGTGAATGTAGTGTTTTTCATATTTATATTATATACCTGGATAAAACTTATTCAAACAAATGCTCATTTCCTATGTTAAAATTAATGTGTTTTCTGTTAACTGTTTTATTAATCTAATTATCCTATATATATTTTTTTTGTTACAGCATCCAAAAAAGTAAGAGGCTAATCAAACTCAATCAAGAACAGTGGTATCACATCTGGACAAGACAAGGACAGTCTTCTGTGGCACATTTATGATACTACTATGACGGTTATGCTTGAAAATCTCGAATTACATTTGTCAGGGAACAAATATCCTCAAAAAAAATAATTTGCCATATTTTCACTCAAATTACAGAAGATTTGCTGCTTTTGTGTTTCTACCTTTTTGTAATTATAGTTTGATAAGGTAGTTAGGTTCTGAATATGTTCCACTATTTAAGCTTTGAATACAGGAAAAAGCCAGGACTTCAAGGGAAATCTGATAACATGCAAATGAAAATTTGTATCTTTTTTTTTTTTTATAAAGACTGTGATTCAGGTTAATTCAGCAAGACTCACAAGCAGCACAACAGACACCGTTTACACAGGCAATCTTTATTTCCTGCATCAAAGAAGATGCATAGTCACCTCATAATGTTTCAAATCACTCTATTGATCAGTTTGTATTTTAAATACTAGATATTGGTTAGAGGCTTGAGCATTTTAAACTCTTAAAGGGATCACATCTGATCTTTGTCTGTGCTACCAGACCCATTAAAGCCATTTGTAATCTCTCCCTCTGTTTTGTCTTCTTCCCGAAAGTCTTTGATGGCGGTACACCATAAGCAATCACTTTGAAGTCAACAAGCATCACGCATGTAATTGGAAGATGAATAGTAAAAGACACATCTAATGAGCCGATCTAACAACATCATCAAAAATGCTACAAGGGCAGCTTGGACCGAGAAGTAATTATTTCTCCACAACATTTATCGGGCTTGAATTTATTTGCATGGCAGGAATAATTCTCTAGTCCTGATGAGGCTAATTTTTTTTTTTTTTAAAGGTTTGTAGGATATGCTGCAAGAAATGACACAATGAAGAAAATGTTATGTTAAAAGTGTTTAATCAGAATGTCAAATATTTCTCAATTCTTGACGGGCCATTTTGCCCTTTTATGTGCCGTTTTACTGCCTTTCAGTGGCAGTCAGTTTAAGCTTGTCAAGGTATAAAACTGTCAGAAAGCGTATCAGTGCCATATTGTTTGTCACTATATTTCAGTGCTATTTTCTATCATCTTCCCACACGGCCTATATTCTGTATCAAATGAAAAGAACCTCATTTATGGGTTGCTGACTCAAGGGATGTCCATTTAGCAAACTGTACACACAGGAAACACAACACCGTTTACCAAGGTATACAGTCACAAAGGTTCTGCTCAGACCCATTAACTCTACATATTACTGTCTATATATCTCCAGTTGGAGCCATGACATTTTCATTTAAGCCTGATATAATGCTTGCAAAATGCTGTGGGTCAGGAGTGTAAAGTTCATTCTCTAATCTTTATTTATAAGTATATATTGTGTTGAACACTTGTTTGATGCTCATATAGTTGGGGAGGAGAATGTATGACAGGCTAGTAATAGAATGAATGGGAACATGAGCAAAGCTGAGGTTGCAGCTCTTATTTGACCCAGTGTTCAAAATACTAGTTTGATCTTGCCAGGCTCCTTTCATGCTGCGTTTTTCAATTTTTTACATGTCTAAAAGAGAAGATCAAGATATTGCTCGATCCACATTCACAAGCCCGTTGCAAAGATGGTGGGTTATTAACAATGTCCCAATCTTAGCATGATTTTTCTGTCTATATAAAACGAAGTTCGGAAAGATGCCTCATGTCTAAAGTGTTTGCAAGACGTAACTATTTTCCAGTCATTTTGCCGTAAGGTTGCCAGCATCATCAAATCCTCAGACTTCTCCCGGCGAGATATCTATTTCTTTTCCAATAGTCGAAAATATGTCATTTAAAAACTATTACTAGTAAGTGAAATAAAGGGACAACTGCATAATTTAGTCTGAAATTAATACAAAACAATGTTAGCCACCCTCCTAATAACAGTTATTTAGTCATAAGTAGGATAATAAAAAATACATTTTGCTCTTAGTGTTGACTTTCAAATCTGCCTACATGCAATCACCAGCTAGTGGATAAAACCTGAACGTCTGCCTTAGATTTGATATTATTCTTCATTCAGTTTTGTTACAATTTTGAAGAAAAGTATTCTTGCTTCGTCCATTATTGTGACATTATGAAAAGCATAAAAACCTTGGTAAAAGCATACCTTAGAGAAACTGAACAAATAAAAGCGTTAACTGTATGAGTCATGGTACAACAGGATAGACAAACCCATTTCATCCCCAGAGTTTTATTGTGCTTTCTTTGATTTTTCTTTTCACTTAAATGGATAATAACCGTCTTATTCCATTAATGAGTCCAGGTACAAAATAATGAAAAGTGACTTTGGCTGGCATTATGCGTCATATCAGAAATTTTATGAGTGTAATTACTGGATGATGACATTTTGTTCCTCAGAGTGTCTTTGCGAAGATGTTCCAGCTCATATGCAGCTCTGGCCCTGCAGGGTCATTCGGATAGATCGAGTGGAAAATTACTTTATTAAACTCTGAGCCATCCAGCCATCCGTTAAAGAAAGCAGTTGGATTTAGACATAAGAAGTGGTCAAGGATTTTAATTACGGTCATGTTTTTTTGTTGTTGTTGCAGGTTTAGTCCCATGTGGTTTCACAGCTAAGTTCATCTTTGTATTTAAACACACTATGTATTTTCTTCATGATCTATTGAACACAATGTAGCTAAGCTTTATTCATTCCAATCACTCAATAAAGATGCCACCCAAAAGGTTACTTAGGATCGGTTCATTTTGTCCTTGTCGGCGTCAATGCTAATCTCTCCTTCTTTTATTAAACTTTGAGGGCTCCAGTCACAGTAGTGTTCGAGTGTGTGTCTGCCAAATCATGCTAAACTATATTTGCAATAAACAAAAACAGCTCAGAGCTTCACAATCAATATGGTCCTGTTGTATATGGAACTTCTTATCATTAGTTCTTCTTTAATTTGTGCTGGTGGCAGGGCACCTAATAGACTCATGTCATCTCTGAGAAACATAATCAAGGTAATTGTTTTTGGTATTGTGATGTTATCTTAGCAAACTATTTCCTCAGCTACTTGTTTGCGTTTTTGAGGGTTGCAGAAGCTGCGTCATTTCGAATGAATTAAAGCTGATATCTTATGAAACCAGAGTAACCACTGCAATCCCGCTTTATTTTTGCAATGAAGAGAAATGAAGCATTAACTTTCATATCTGCTTATGTGCTAACCTTTCCTTTTAATCTCTATTATATCTGTTATTTTTTAATAAAATTATACTGTAGCACTCCAGGTTCGGCTCGTAATTCATTGTTCTCGAAGGAACATGTTGTGCTGTTCAACAGTGATATCAGTCTCCTGCATCACGCAGGACACACAGACTGAAGGTTCATCTTTGCAACATTCAGTCCTGACAGGAACAGGATTCACTTCTACAGTGTTTTGCTCTGACGCACTATAAGAAGATTACTGGTTATTCAGTGGATCACAGTGCTGTAAATTACTTTGTTTTTCTTTGTGAGGGACAGTATTTTCAAATGAATCACAGCACAGAGATGGTCCCCTTACCTGTCCACTAAAAGCTGAACTTTATCACAGTAACAGCACTCAGGCTTTGAGGTCCAGACATGAAGAGTATGCATTTTGTCATATTTTCTTTCTTCGTGGGATGCATTACATTATTTTTTTTAGAAGCAAAAATAACACGTTTTCTTTTATATTACAGTAATTCGTTGCAGAATTATTAATAACAACATAAGACACATCACATGTCTACATGACACAAAAAATATATATTGTATATATATTGGGAAATTATGGAGCCTCTTTCATGTCTTAGACAGGCATTTGGTGCATTGTCTGCCAGTGTACAAGGTGACACTGACTTCTAGATGAATCAGTCAGAGAACATAACAAACATCTAGACAGGGCTTCGTGGAACATGGAGTTCTCTCAAACAGTCATTTCACAGGATGTGATTCACATGATACATGTTTCACTTTTAATGATAATTAAATACATTTCCTGAAACAGATTGGGATGTAAAGCAAGAATGTTGCAAAAGCTAAATGACCTTTGACCTCCGTCTGTTGAGAGTGGCCTCCCTTTGAAAGCCCTAATAGGATATTGTCCCCTATTCCTGCTGAGATGTAATTGCAAACCTACTCTACTGATTATCTTAACTCTGTCTGAGTATTCCAGACACAAACTCATGGTGCGTTTCATGAATGAGACAATTATTGTAATTGTCTAGAAATTGCAGTTTGACATTTTCATATACCATGGTCAAAGGTTTAGAATAATTACCTGTTTAAATGCTTTTGAAAAAAGACTATTATGCTCACCAAGACTGAATTAGTTTGATTAAAGTACAGTAAAAAGATCAGTGTTGTGAGGTTTTATTATAATTTAAATAACTGTTTTTTCTTTATTATTTTTTTTTTTTTTTTTATTTGAAAACAGCAGAACCACGGTGGTTCATATTTTCTAGAAATGTTGATATTTTTTTTAAATTCTTCAATTAATTTTAATTAATACATTTTTATTTGATTTTATTTGTTTGACTCTCTCTCTCTCTCTCT
>JAUYWG010000039.1:12620798-12647253 GCA_034779775.1 Enteromius afrohamiltoni | reverse complement strand
CACGCTTGATAAATAGACTACAGCTGGTTCAAAATGCAGCAGCTAGAGTCCTTACTAGAACCAGGAAGTATGAGCATTAGCCTGGTGCTTTCAACACTGGCTCCCTATCAAACATCGTATATGTAACGCCTTGGGCGTCTCTTGTCTGTGTCTTTTGCCTGTGATTGTGTTTTTCGTTGTAGTCCACGTGTTCTGTATGTCATGTTTACCTGTCATTCTGCTCGTCCTATTCCACATGTGATCTTTGTGTTTGTTTACAATCTGCATCCTCGTGTCTCCCACTTGTAACCCCGCCTTCGTCATTAGTGTTTCATCCTCTGCCAGCCGCGTTTGTCCAGGTGTGTTTGATTAGTCCATGTATTAATACCACGTCCCATGTCATATCCCAGGTGAAAAAGATGTAGTATTAAAAGTATTTAAAATATACTTGAAATTCAACTAGTATGTTTATAATACATTTTTATTCCCAACATGGGAACCAACATTAAAAATATATTAAATTGTATTTTAATATATTTCTAAAAACTATACTAAAAGTACTTTTGTATTAAATATATGCTTAGTTATACTTTCACGAAATATGCTAAACCCAAGCATACTTGTAATGTATTTTTACAAAGTGTACTAGAAATACTTTTGTATTAAATATATGCTTAATTACACTTTTAGGGAATATGCAAGCATGCTTTTAATATATTCCTAAAACGTATAGTAAAAATACAATTTGAATAAATATATTCTTAGTTACACTTTTAAGGAATATACTAAAATTAAGGAATTTTTTAGTGACGTTTTAGTGTATTTACAGAAAACACACTTGTGTTACTTTTATATAAAGTATATTTTATGTGTACTTTGTGTAAGAACATTAAATAATTATAAATAATAGTTTTTAATGTAATTCATAACCATGTCTACACAAACTGCAAAATATTTACAATATGTACTTATTTATAATTTTATGTATTTGGAAAAGTTTAAAGTAAAAGTTTAACATTTACAATGTACAAACGTTTGTCAACTATTTATTAAGCATTACAATGGCCTGCTTAAAATATGTTGTTACTTTGGGTGATTAAGTTGATGTCCTGATGTCCATACATGACTCATTCATTGTAATAAGCCACTATTAATAATTTTTTTTAAATTAAAATGAAATATTACATAACATATATCTACAACATATATCTAAAATGCAAAAAACAAAACAAAAAAACAATTATAAAATAAAAAGCGTTCACTTCTGTTTAAATTCAAACATACTAACTACACCTGATTGGTTCCGGAGCCACTGAACGGCTCTGATTGGTTCCGGAGCCACTGAATGGTTCGTGTGAGAATGAGTTTGCGCCGGAGAGCTCAGTATGTGAAATATTAGCTGCGTGCAAATGTCCCTTGAATGTGAATATATGTCTTAATGTAAGCAGTTATATTATAGCGCGATCTTGTCTCTTTAGAACACTTGGAGGAAACCATGCAATTCATGTTGATTAACGTACACAAGAGGATGAGAAAGTCACTCATATGTCAGGCTTGATGAGGAGATTGTCAAAAGGTAAACTGAGATGTCAACAAATAATTCTAATAAATATCAATGCAAATTCTAATAAAAATTAATTAATGGATGCAAAAAAAATTTTTCTATTCTTATATCAATTATTTTTTTCCTTTCACAGATCCAGTCGTACTCAAATAAGTGACCTCGTCCCACTGGCTCCCTCTTGGTCAGTCATAACCGCTCTAATGCACTGGCTCCACTAGTGATGCTCAGCTCCATTGACCTTCCGCCTGTGCCTTCAGACCAGCTCTGTCTCTATCGCTCAGACCCCAAATTTCAGCAGTCACAACATTAACATCTTGACTCCTTCCTCAACTCTGCTGTGGGTTGTCATCACCGGAACCAAATGCACACTTTGCATAATCTGACATGTCCTTAAAATTGAACTGGAAATTAGGTGCTGTGTGTCCGGCTAGAAGAGAACTGGCCCCAACTAAGCCTGGTTCCTCCCAAGGTTTATTTCTCCATTCTCTCAGGGATGAGGTTTTGGTTCCTTGCCGCTGTCTCCTCTGGCTTGCTTAGTTGGGGACACCTAATTTCTAGTGATAATCGTCTCTGCATTTAAGAAATAAATAGTTTAATCTCGCCATTATACATTACCATCACTTTATTTCCTATTTGATAATATTCAGTGCTTTGCTACAATCTGTATTTTTAAAAGCGCTATATAATTAAAAGTGATTGATTGATTTTGTAACTAGAGACAAATGAGCGGTAACACAAGGTACTTACCTGAAGTGTATGTAAGTGTATGTACTACTAGCTCCAACCTGTACCTCAATTAATATGCACGTATAGGCCATTTGTGCAAAAGCAATGAAATACGACCCATCAGAGTGTATACTACAATTGCGCCCCTATCGGCAACAGAACAGAGAGATGCATTGTAAGAGGAGATGTGATCATGCGATCATAGGTTCAAACCACTGATCTATATACTGTTCTCTACTATAGATCAGTGGTTCGAATGCATGTGCTCATAAAATAATCACAATTTTGCTAAATTTTTGTAACGAGTAGGCTTAGGGGTGGGTTAGCGTGGTCATTCGTACAAAGTACACCTAGTATAATATATGTTTTAAACACAATGAGATTATTGTAAAAACTCTACACATTGCATTTAAACAAAACACTCATTTCGATTGGTAATTACAGTCATACGTCATTTCATGACGACAGATGCATCACGACACTGTCATTATTTTGCTATGAATATGTAGTACTTACGAACAAGTATGTGCAAAAATGGTCATCTGCAGGTAGTATCAGAATATGGTAACTAAAACACATTACTATACAATAAGTTTGAAGAAGTGGTAATTCCAACACAATATCACAAGCAATTCATACATATTCGTACGAGGTGCCAAATTTGTGCCAATTCGTACGACCTCACTCGTACGATTTCGTACGATTTGTCTAAAACCACATGATGGGTAGGGTTAGGGGCGGGGTTATGTTTAGGTCATTCGTACAAATTCATACGAATTGGCATCTCGGAAAATATGTACGAATTGCCGTGAGATCAGGTTGGTAATTCTTATGTAATGTAATTTTACAGTCCTATTTTCCTATACTTACTATGTACGTACTGGTGTATGTACCTATTAGTTAACTTAATGCAGAGAATAAGTTATGTTTACTCGAATAGAGTTTTATAAACAGACCATGATTTATAGAGTAATTGATGGTAGGTGCCGTTGCAGTTGCCTTATCTTTAACGACACTAATTCTCTTAATTTATCTTAACTACCGCCATAAACGCTTAAGCCAAACGTGCTAAAAAGTATAAAATGTTATAAGTGAACAGGGTTAGTGGCTTTGAAGCAACTAAGCAGTGATCATCAATTAAAGGTACATTTGTTAGATTATACTGAATACATTTGAGTTCCATTAATAAACTTTCTGTCTTTTCATTATTGTCTGTCTAATGAAGAGGCAAAAGCGGAAAAAACAGGGGAAAAAATCATGTTTAACTATAATACTAGCACTGTTTAGTCTACTCAGCGTCAAATCTTGTGTAGTCATGGGAAACTGGTTGAAAAATAAGCTCTGCTGTGGAAAAGTTGTTCAGTAACCACAGAGGGCTTTACATGATGTGCTGTTATATAAGATTGTTTTGGAGTGTCTGGCAGCAAAATAAGTCCACCTAGTGTTAAAATCTTTAATCAGATCCCTGTGGTCCTCTTGTCTTCAATCTCTCAACAGATGTACTGCAAACAAAGAAAAATAAAATGGGGTGAATATTACTATTCATGTCTAGAAAGTGCTCTGGGTAATTTGTTAATTATATATTTTGACTCTGTATTCTATACATGTAAGTGTCTTTGCAGTGTTTTCAAGAGGTCCAGCCTCTGAAGCCTTTCCGGAAGCTAAAGAGGTGGTTTTTAATCAGTGATCAGTGATGCTACCATTACAATCAATGACACTGCAGTGTAACTAATGGCTATTGTTTTCTAGGCTACCAAAGAAGGAAAAGATTTACTTTTTGTAAATTAATCAGTCTTTCCACTCATTTACTGCATGAAACTACTTTGAATAATAACTTGTTGCTTAGGTTTTTGTCATGGTATGTTAAGGTTAGTTTAAGGTCAAAAGTCGTATACTAAACCATTAACAATACCACTTTTGAAGAAGTTTATTATGTTTTATTTTGTATTATTGATATAATACAAAATTTCGGGTTTTCCACACAAATTTTCTGTAATGGCTAGGTTTAGTATTACTGGATAGAAAATATTATTTGGTCAGCATAAAAGTAACATAAGTCTATAGAAAGTCCCCACAATTCACAGAAACAATGTGTGTGTGTGTGTGTGTGTATGTGTGTTTATAGAGAAAGAGCCCATTGCTGAGTTACTGAACTAAAATTATACAAAGGCAAACAACAAAATGCTTATGGACAATAATTATAAAACTGACTACATTAGTAGATAAATACTTTGCAAACTGTTTTGTAAAAACTAATATTTGTAACAATCCCCATAGCAACAGTCTTAACCTATTAAGAGTTTTAATGACAAAGCAAGCTACTGATGATAGCATATTTAAGACTCAGGTAATGAGAAAATCACAAAATAATAAGCATGTTACCCTTCAGAGACTGCTGCAAAAATATTACTCAAGTAACGATAATCAAGATTAGCATGTAAGATTTTTAGAGTCACCACTTGAAAAAATGATGAATACAATCTTTTTATCCTGAAACATCTGAGATCAATCGGGATCAATTATGTGTAACAAATAAATATTTAAAAAGAAAAAGGTTAAAAACATTTTAATATGGTGTTTTATATTAACAAGAATATACATCAAATATGGATTTATGGTGATTGACCATTAGTGAACAAGTGCTTTGAAAATCTCATTACAACTCTCACTACCTTAACATGCAAAATAGAGAATCTTAGAATTTTATTTTATTTTATTGATTAATGTCTGGCAGGCATCTTGGCACATGTACAGCTGCAGAGAGCCAGACTGCCAGATAGCCATTATCCACATTAGCCGGTTGTGCAGTATGCTGGATCTTCACTATAGTCACTAATGGATTGAACAGCCTCTTGGTCTCTTATCTATCTTTCTGATGCAGTCGCTATTTTTGTTCCCTTTTCTAAAGGATCATAAGAAGTCCCTATGAAACCTGTAGAGATTTATCTCTATGCACTGAGTTAATATAACAAAATATAATCAAGATATAATGTTAACATATTTAAAAAGCGTTCAACGTTGGGGATTTTTCTAATATGTCCAAGTATCTACAGTGATTTTAGAGACTAGTTTAACAATAATTGTCCAAATAATGTTATTATGTACGGAAACAACCAATGAGACCCCTTTATCTTATTTGCAGATTGCAGTGAACAAATTAAACAATTGCTAAATGATTGGGAGACAACCAGAGGGCATGTTGTCTTGTGTTTTCAATTACAGAAGCAAAGGCAAACTCATTAACACTGAAACAAAAGACAACAATTCTGATTTCAGCTGATCACAGTTCTGTAATTAATGGGAAATGCTCTCAAGTGTCAACTTTGACTATGTTCTCAACATCAAGTGTAATCTGTTAAGTTAAAATTAACAGAAAGAACAAAGCTTAAATAGTACATAAATATTCTTGCCTGCAGAGATGTGTGAACTTTTGTGTCACAGCACAAAAAAATGTTAGCACAGGCAATACGTTTGTACATAAATAGTGGTCATGACAAGATCAACAACTCTTGTCTGATTGTGAACCTCTGGGAACTAAATGTCAAGGAGTTGTTTGACCCCTTGAAAACTCCAATGGCCTTCAACGCAAACTTCAAACCAGAGATCTGAATAAATATAACCTTCATGTAATTCTCTATATACAAGTGCTTGATTTATTTGTAATGTTAATTAAAAGCAATAATTAGTCCAAACATTTAAATTCTCTCTTTAGACACCCTCATGTCTTTACAAACCCGCATGATTTTCGTTCTTGTGTGAAACAGCTAAGGAATTATCTAGCAGGATTCCAAGAAAGACAAGAGGGTGAGTAAAAAATTACAGAATGTTGAGTTTTGGTCCTTTTGAAGGCGAGCCAGTCAACTTAAAAATGCATCTTAAAACCCAGCCTTCTTTTCCATTCAGATAGACCCTATAAATACAGTAGATTCAGTGTGAGTTCTTCATTTTTTTTATTGTGTCTCTCATTTTATATTCATATTATTTTTTTTACAGTGTTTTTCAGTGATAACATACAGATGGATTTGAAATGAGATCTCTCTTTGAGCCAAATAACAACTAACTATTAGTTAAATAATGAGCAATTAAACAATTTCCTGAACAAAACCATTTCAAATAATTCCTCAGTAACACAAATGACGGAAAATGTGGCAACCATTTCAACCTGCTCGTGCAAAATGGATGGGGGTGTTTACTATTACAGAAGCACTTTGGTATACCCCAACCTCCTACCAGATTAAATTATGATAATGGCATGAAACACAGTCCATCCCGGTGAATGGAAAACGCAAGCAGCACAGAATCAAATAATGATACACTTTAGAAGCACCATTACAAGGCAAGCACATCAGAGCAGTTAGTAGACATGTCAAACAGTTGCAAGCATATGCAAACATTTCTTATCAAAAACACACAAGCAGCGCCACGACCATCTGTTGATACAAGCCTAATGACAGCTCTAGCTGTGAACGGAGTCCCAGAGCTGTACACGTTGTCTTACACGATAAATAAATGTAAAACTCCAAATACATTCATGAAACCCTGTTGTTTGTAATGCAGACTTGCCACACTCCGTGGCATCTGGAATTTGGCATCTGGCGTTAGGACATTCACAGGTGGGTTATGATCTAAAATGATTTGCTGGTGGCTTCACATGCAAACATTACCTGGCAACTCTTATTGCCTGTACATATATCATGAATTACAATTACAGATAAATCAATGGCGCTCTGTAGTTACACTTACATTGGAGAAAAATGTATCAATACCTAATTTACGCACAAAAATGGATGAAAGCCTTTGCACTGAATAGTACATTAACAAGAAAGAATCAATTGCAAACTGTGATTTTTTTTCCCCCTCTGGTACATTTCTCCCTATCATCTCTACATAGCAGCAGCAGTTTGGATAATAGACGAATGAATGTTTTTTTTCCCCATAAAATTAAGAAAAAAGAAGAGTGACAGGAACTTCAAAAGGGGCTCGAAAGCAACATGAAAGTAGTCCATACAATGTTTGCATTAAATATATATATCCTCTGAAGCCATACATTAGCTCTGTGTGATGAACAGATGTGTTTTTTTTTACTTTTATGGTTTTTACTCAAACCTTAAAAGCTCTCCTTCAAAGACAAAACCAAATGGGCTTGCAAGGGCGAGTATATGAAAAATATAAATAATGAACAAACCTTTCTATATGAAAGAAACTCAGATGAGATGCCTTTGGCAACATAAATACAATGCCCTGAACAGCTGTAGTGTACTAAACAGGAAGCAGTCACGTTCATACACTGAAAGCACTGAATGGTCACAAGTCAGATGTTCTATATCAGCTCAATGCACCGGTGAGCTGACAGCAGATCTGCTTTTGTACTTAAGGATACACTGGAACTTTTAATTTGGCAATGAAATATTATGCAATCATACTATTTTTCCATCACCCTAATCAGCAGCCACCCAAGCGGACAACAGCAAGTTAAGCACGACTAGGCGTCTGACAGTGCAGCCTGAGCCACATTCATTTCACTATTAATTCTCATGTCTCATGTCAGTTTCATTAATTTTACTCTGTAATCACCTCCTGAGAGCATATGTCAAATGTTATATCCATTTACAAAAGTATTCCGGTTCCCACTGACAATTGTGCACTTTTGCAAATACCACATAATTTCCAGAGCAATCAGAAATCACAGTTTTCTTCGAGGTTATTATTTGGATTTGTCAAAAGCCCTTTTTTGGTGGAATCAGAAAACCAGCAATTTCTTACTCCCATGCAATCTTCCAAATGTATTTACTGGTCACAGCACGTTTTTACATCTACCAATTTCATAGAGCTCTGACCTCCAGGAAAATACATTATATTTCTTTTTTCCTTCCTGCTTTTGCATCTTTCTCACTTGTGTTCTTATAATCGACAGGGTGTAAAATCATTAACACAAACATTTTTAGTTTCATGGAGATTTAAGCTGGTTTCAGAGATTTTGAAACGCATAGAAAGTGCTTTTTAAAACATTTTTTTTATATTATTTTCAAAAAGATTCAATTACTCTTCACCCTTTCTTTCTAATTTTGTATAATACATCACAAATGTATTTGTAGAGTGTGATGAATATAACTTGCTGTTTAGCATAAATGATTGTCCATGGGTCCTCTATATAACAATAACCAACTGCAGAGTGAAAACATATAATATGCTAAGATGATGTTCAGTCACACATGGCAATATGCATAATTACAGATGTGCAACTGAAGGGCCCAATTAGAAGAACAACTTCAATCTTCCTTGCCAATAATGTATGTATGTTTAATTAAAAAATCAACAAACAAAATTTACTGCATGCAGTCTTATCAGCCAAGAATAATAGAAAACAGCTGCACCATTCATACCGGTCATTAAATATTTCTCAAGTCAAACTACCTCAAATGTTATGTAATTTATCACTAAAAGGATGCAAAATAAGAACAGAACAAGGCTTTAATGGCCTCCTGACAACAGCTGGTTTAAAAAAAAGCAATTTCCATGAATGACTAATCATCATCTGTTGAAATTGCATTTGAATTTCAAAGTCTTCAGCAATTGATATGACCAGGAATATTGCACATAAAAGGATGCAGCACCTTGAGGCACTCAGTATATCAAATATTGGCTATTAAAATGAATACTCTGACTGGACTGTTCCAAGGCCAGAAAGCATCTCACTAAACTATTAAATTACTTTGCGCTTTTACATTTATTTTACTCAGGAATCCAGCTGAAAAACTCACGCATAAAATGTAATTAAATGTGCCCAAGGTTACAGTTATCAGCATCAAGAGCTCTGCAGGCTTGGCATTGAGAAATGCACACAATACGTTTAAAGAGAATTTTATAGTTTATGAGAGTTTTAAAATGAGGATGAGGAGTTTAGAGAAAAGTATTTGAGACCATTCAGTGCTTTGCTGCACAATAAACAGCTCTGAAATGTTATATAACAGATCATAAATTAGCATTAAGAAATATTCCTTTCTTGCAATTGGCAGGTGAATAAAATAATTTTGCTATATAGTACCAACACAGAATGCAGTTTAAAATATTCAGTCTCCATGGCAGCTGGCAAAAATCAGTTAATTTTGCTTTTGTTTATCTAAATCTAATTGGCTAATATTGCTGTTGTACATGCAGGATTCCCACAACTTTTCCATTTGTAACATATGTGATATTTTGAGATCATTCCATAATTGTGGAAAAGTCTGCGTATGTAATTATTTTAAGGTCTTGCCGTTTTGTTGCATTTCAAAGGTTGCTGAGTAACCATGAACAAATTCTCTTTGACTCTGACACCAACACAAGAGTGACGTTTGCATGGTAGCATGCTGACATCACCCGACATCAATAAAAGAATCCATAAATACAATCCAGCTCATTATTATTCTGACCATGAGTGACTATATCTTCTGCTATTTTCTTCTCAAGTCACTGTTCTTCATTTCCCCCGTTCAAGTTACTGTTCTCTATGTCCAGGGACTGTTTATGAACATTTTCATTCTGAATGGCCTTTTTATTTAGGACGTCTAGTGGGGTGTCTTTCTGTGCATCCAGTGAGCACTTGGAAACTGCGCTGGCCATTTGGCAGAACTTCCTCAGGAGAATCTCTCTTAGGAGCAGGTAAACCCATGGATCCAAAATCTGATTGAGCGAGGCCAGACGTATGGCTGTGAGAAAGAAGTTACAGTCCATCTGTAAGTCCTGGGATGAGAGAGATACAGCAGCAGAATTGCACTGATGCGAGGATGTGTGGGTTGAGATCATTTTCAACATAAGGACCTGCAGAACAGGAGAAGACACACCACAATGGAATATTATGAATTATATGGAATTATATAAATATAGTTTTATAGATTAAAATAAGAAAAATATACTTGCGCTTATTCTATACAGCAGTTATTTGCAAATTTTACACCCCCTTGTTTTTTTTTACATTCTGGCTCATTTCAGAATGTTTTTTGGCTGTAGCTACCAGTTTAATTTCTGCACTCTCAATTACAGGGGCTGTATAAATATTATTTTAATTTTATTATGTTAATATATTGAGATCAGTTTATACGGGAACTAAAATTGGACAAGTAAACATTAAAAAGTGAATGTTTAAAATAAGTGATTACTCATTTATTTTTTCAAATTGAACTTGCATAGAATGTAAATAAGTGTCCATTTCAGCCATAACATAAACAGTTTTAACCAATTGTACAAAACAGAAAATCTGAATTAGCATATTCCACATGGGCCTACTTTTGATATGACATAACTGGGAAGAAATGAAAAGACTCAAGACTGACAAAAGAGTCTTTTTTTGGACAGAGTCTAGGGAAAATCCCAATATAAACATTAACTAGTCTCAATTAACTGCTCAAAAATATGAAAATATAACAAGGTCCACCGACATGTACAGTAGTAAATCGCTTGGCCTGTTGAGTTCACCTTTACATAGGAATTCATATATCCTATTCTCTTTAATATCCTTTACAAGTAGGTTATTATACAAAACCCATGGATCCAGAATGTGAAAAAGCAGCATTTTATGGCTGGGCACACTTAAGTTTAAGCAGGAATGACACCATGCATGCTTTCATCTGATAACTACAAGTAAGTGTATCTGGCAAAAGCTGATATGATACATACCAGTAGAGGTGACCAGCATGTCAACAGCACACACATAATGCCCATCAACTGAATAACAGTCTCTGTTGTTAACCTCTCCCATTGCTTAGATGACTGGGTCGAGGTTGCCTTCGTTCTGCAACGTGTTACCAAAGCACGGATGGTCACAACATTACACGACAACGTCACCAGCAAAGAAAATATCCCCAATGCAGCAAAAGTCGTGGCAAAAAAAGTATTTCCCGTTACGTCCTTGTCACCTGTACTTATAAAGCACCAAGTGCCTGGCCACTGCAAAGTATACTTTCCAACCCCAGCAATGGGCAATAAGGCAAAAAGCAAAACCAGGCACCAGATGATGACCAAAACCTGCTTGGTCACGTTGGTTTTCATGTAATGAGAGTACCAGTGAGGAGCAGTGATGGCCAAGGCTCTCTCAATGGCCATGGCACTGGCTAAAAAGAGTGGGCACAAGCCAAAAGTGGTCATGCACACCCCAAAGAAAGCGCACAGAGTTCCCGAGGCGTCCACGCGTTTCCATTTCAGATTTGCTCTGTACACCGAAATGACTATCGGACTTGTAAGCAGCTGGCCGAAAAGATCAGTTAAGGCCAAAGAGCCGATGCAAAGCAGAAACGACTTCTTCCTTTTATTCTCCTTTTTTCTGTATGCACTATAAACTAGCAGCATAGCGAGAGAGTTTCCGACCATTCCAGTGACCATCATAGTGATGGGAAAAAACACTGATACGGAGCCGCAGCTGGCGCTCTTGCCAGCGCCGTCCTGTGAAGCTCTGGAGAGGTTCGATTCCCACATCACGGTTCCAGCTGTCAGGTTTTGCGACAGGACATCTGAAGACTTACATTTAGATGTCATCCTTTTTCAGGAAGAGTGTTCATGGCCACAGAAGCCTTTGGTACAGGTGGACTCCTCAGTGAAGCCCGCTTGACTTCTGTCTCACTTTGTGCGCTCGGCTGTCCGAGAGCGCGCTATAAACAGAGGAGGAGCGACCCTTATGGAAATATAAAACAGGCTCAGAAAGACGAGTAAAAAAGTAATGTAGGATACAGCAAGATCTGTACTTCAAGGGAAAAAATATTGCTGTGAGTGAATAGATAAATGTGTAATTTAAGGTAGTTCTTTATTTTTGTTGCTCTTGGGAAATAGTATGACTTTAATTCTTAGACTAATGGAACACATATTAGTATGACTGTAGGAACACTTCTGACAAAACATTAATAACAATAGTTGTAGAGGGAGCGCGCAATATTGACTTACAAAAACTTAAAGTAGGTTTTATTTTTTACATTTTTCAAATAGATGTTAGGATTAACTTAAGCATCGCTAAACGTACTAAAAACACTAATGATTTCGGTCATATATATGCAAATCTTCAAAGGGATGAATAGAACGACTTGTTTTTTCTAAGGCAATTCCCAAAACCACCAGCTCACAATTGGGTTTGAACGCAACAAGTGCCACCTAGCGCACGAAAAACGGATCTTTTTGAAACGATTATCATTAGATTCTGCAGTGCAGCATTTTTGTCCATCAAAAATGGTTAGTAATTCATACACGACTAATAAAATGCTAAATAGACGAGTATATATTTATGATTAATATATAATTTTGCAAACATCACTCTTTATAGGTTCTACTTGCACCAAGTAAAAAAAAGTTAAAAAAGTAAAGATAATTCGATAGCAGATCGAACGCATATCTGTGGGAAAAAGCTCCCAATACATCACCCAAATCAATGCAGCAACATACAAAAATACACACATCACAAACGTTTCAGGTTAACAAGTGTTTATTCATGTTGGTTACACTTATATTGCATTAATGAACAGTAAAACATTTTCATATTTTGTATGTTAGAAGGGGGAGGGTGATATTTCACATGTTCTCAATTTGATTTGACCACAGAAAACCAATCCAGTAATTTATGTTATCAGCAATTTGAGTTTGTGCACTTGAGTCATCTACAGTTTTTTAGTTCCACAAATGATAGATGATAAAATGATTACACAAAAAAACCCTGACAAAAAAAAGACAACATTTTCACATCTATCTTTCCAAAAGAAAATAAATCTCTACAAGTATAGAAAAAAACATACTTACCTTTAACGCACACAATTAGACAAGGCAATGTTACACCTCAGAGGAAAAGCTCTCTATAAGATGCTGGCATTGCTGAGGTGGTTAAGTAATGTTTAAACCATCAACGTTTGAGGGTTTCATGTAAAGATCTATAAAACCAGCATCTTTTTAAATCAACAAATGTTTTGCTAATTAATTGACTAATTTGTCCGCAACGATGTCTGACAATGGGATGAATAAAAGTACTTTTGCAACATAATTTGCATACTTTTCTTACAAAATGGTGGAGGTCCAGAAGATATGTGTCATTTACAGCCACAGACTTGATGTTATTTCTCTACAAACCCACTGACACTACAGACTTTACACCTCGAGATACTCTTGAGATTTGGCTAGATGTTAATGATAAACTATTGAGAAGAGGTTACGTGAAGAGGTGCGCAATTTCTTTTTTTCATAGAATCAATGTGTATTAAAACAGTTGCCCCCCCCCCCAAAAAAAAACCCGGAGTTTGAAAAAAACAAAAAAACAAAACAACAACATGCCGTTTTAGAAAGATTTGTTTCTTTTGTTAATCATTTCTGTTTTGAGCTTGAGCCAGAGTGGGATGATCCAGATGAGCCTCCGCGCCTAAAAAGAGATGGAAAGAAAGACACAAAGAGAAAGAAAAAAGACCATGACCGATTATGTGATTTGGTTTTTGAAATCAAAACAAAGCATGAAAAATGTATTGTACAGAGAAAAGCGCAATTTTGTCACATTGTTTCAAGAATGTACAGCTATATCACTGAGCCCTGTGTATAATGCAGAAGTACGCCTGGTATCCAGGACACCATGTGTTACACCAAACCTTTCAGACGAGTGCGATCGTGTGCGTCTTTTTTTGCGGCCACCAGAGGAGGACCTCTTCTGGCCTCCCTCAGGCGATGACGAAGGAGAGCGAGACCTCTTCTTTGAGGAAGCAGAACCCTTTCCTGATCTGGAGCTGGATCTTTCAAAGGGGATAAATAAGCATTCCCATGAAGTCAACAAATATAATTACAGAGATTACTATAATAACATTATCAAAGGGACTGAAATAGGATGAAAACACCACCCAACATCTCTAAATAATACAGTAATTATTAAAACTTTGGTAACACTTTATTTTGATGGTGCCTTTTGAACAATCTGTTGAGAACAAGTAGCTTTGCACCTACTTGTCAACTAACTATTATTAGAATATTAATACATTCTCTAATTAATATCTGCTAACTCTTCATTGTGATGGTCTCCCAAAAGACCCTCTATTGACTATAAGTAACTTTGCAAGAACATATCAATTTATTCTAACCCTAACCCTACCAGTCTACTAATACTCTGCTAGCACTCGTTTGAAAGTTAGTAGATATGTAGGTGCAATGTCACTTATAATCAACAGAATACATTAAATGGACCATCAAAATAAAGTTAAACCTGCAGGTCTGACCAACTGAACTTTCAGAAGAACAAAGCTGAACCTGTCAGAAAGAATCAGTACAACTTACAGCCCTAAGTGCCTGCTAGATGTCACAATGCTACCAGATAAATTGAGAACTAGGACACTGAATAATCAACAGCTCCAGACGATTGTAAACAAGCACAAAAAGCTCTTGACATTTACGCTGAGAACAAAAACTCAAACCCTCGCAAAGAAATTAAGCTAAACCTCATTGCTCCTCACGGCACCCTCATTTTATAATTCACTTGTTTTATGGTGATCAAAAGTCGACTTCTGTTCAGGCTAAGGAGGACAAAGAGTTCACTACAACAACCACTGGCTTTTTATACACACACTCTCCTGGAGAGTGCATGTGACCTCATTCACCTGGAGTTGGACCTGGAACGAGAGCGAGAGCGAGATCGAGATCTGGAACTGGACGAACTCCTGGATCGGGATCTGCAAAACACCGACATCAACAAAAAAAACACACAAATTTCCAATTTTTCCAGTAAAATTAAAAATCCTCTGGTGAAATCCCCCAAAAAAATAAGTGTTAAAAAGATCAGCTTTGGCTTTTTTTTTTTTTTTTAAAGGCTTTAAAATACTTGAGCCAAGTTGCAGTGGTTGCATTAATTATTAATAAATTGAACAGTAAGGAACATCAAGTTTTATTCTGTCATGTCAATAAAAAAAGGCAATTAAAAAATGAGGCAAAGAGGGAAAGACAGAAATTAAACAGAATTATGTGATGAGATTTGAATAAAGATTTGAGCTGATACTGACATTTGCCTGGAGTTACCCTTGACCTGTACCCTTTACCTGGACCTAGACCGGGAACTTGAACTGGATGAGCGAGATGATGACCGCGAGGAGCCGGAGGGACTCCCTTTCTTTTCCTCATCAGCATCTAATTCGTACTTGGACAAATCTGCACCATCTTCATCATCGTCATCATCCTAACAGGATTAAGATCAATAGCACATCAAAAACTGTGATGGTAGGTTCATCATATCTATGCATATACTGATTTTTCAAAATCCGTTCCTTATGACTGACTATTGTACTCATTTCACAATCAACAGTGGGGTTTCGGTCAGCAACAAATAAGGGGACTACTAACTACAGAATAAAATCTCTTACGTCAAGTTTGTATTTTGAAAGATCTCCATCTTCGTCATCATCATCTTCATCATCGTCTTCATCATTATCATCATTTTTATCAGGTTTTTTGGGTTCCTCTTTCTTTTCATCCTTCTTGCTTTTTCCACGATATTTCTTTTTAATACGCCCAAACTGTCCAGAAGAACACATGTATGGTGAAAATGTCATCAGTGTGTACTTACAGTTTTAAAAAAATCAATTACACTGACCTCATCATACTCGCCATCAGATTCCTCTCGCTCATTGTAGACTAAATTCTCTCTCTCGTTGAACCCTCCACCATATCCTGTTACATGCATCAAACATACAATATTAAACAAGCTCATAATGTAGCAGTCAATATGCAAAAAAAAAATCATGCTAAAATTCCACTTTGAACAAATGCAAAGCTGTACCTGTCCTTTCCTCCAGTTTGGCATATTTAGGGGTGTTACACATGTTGCACTCTGATCTTCTGGCCCAGTTTACATTGCCACACCTAGATTTAAAGCAAGAACAGATACAGCTATTAATAACTTTGGTATATTAGGGTCTTAAAAAGAGAATGAGAAGAGGACACTTGGATTATTTACAAGAGTGACACATCTCTTAATAGTGGCATGAAGAATTGAAATATATCTCAATATTGATCTTCTTTTAGTCTGAATGTCCTTTATAAAAATATGGGAGGAAGAATATGACAAAAATCCATTCTTGTCATTAATTGCATGTAGTTCAATGTAGGTTGGATTTGGAAAAATGTAATCCAGTAAAAGGCAAATCCAGTGCAGTTCCATTGTTATCAAAACACTTCAATAGAACTTGCAACTATAGTTAGTTGACAATACTTTTGAGAAACACACTGCAAGACAACCACCTCCTGTAGAGTTCAGCTACACATCTGCTTTTCGTTTTTAAATATTCCTATAGCTCAAAATATCGTAAACATCAATCAAAACACATGAGTTGCAAACAAGTAATATTTAAGATCAAATATATCTCAGTGGGCCTGTACAGAATGGTTTTCAGAAGTTTTCTTTATGTAACAAAACATGTAGTCGTGGCAATGCATTCGGTCCCACTTTATTTAAGTGGCCCTAATCCCTGTGCACTTACATAGTAACTAGATGTATAAGTAGTATGTGACCACAGTGTACCTACAGATCAAATGTTTGTGTAACAACTCACTGAATGGTATGTGTGTAAGCAGAAAAATGTGCAATTTGACATTGGTAACAACACTTTTTGGTATGTAGGTACATATGTGTAACATCATTAACATCACGTTTTTGTTATATTACAGAGTGTTACAGTAGGCTTTACCATGTAATTACTCTGATGTTACACAGCAGCGGTCAGTAAGTTAGGCTTTACATATAAATTGTGGTTGGTGTACATACATTGGTTACCATGTATATACACTAGTATGCTGCACCGACTCCAGATCTCCACAGACTGGTTGTTACTAATGTTACTGTTACACATTGTACTTACACATACCATTCTGAGGGTTGTTACATGTATGTAGTTACAGAAATATTACAGCTGTGTATATACTATGTAACTATAGTAACTAGATGTGTATGTAATCACAGTGTAAGCGTACAGTATACTTAATATACTGCCTATGTTTACATTTTGGATATCTACCCAACAGTACTGCACAATATTTCTATTGGTTATGTCTCCACATCACATAAATTCAGGGGGGATAGAGTTCACCAAACTTGAACTTTGGTATGCAGTGCTGGCATTCACACGTCTATGAATGGAAGTTAATGAAAAAAAATGTGACTGGCCCTTCACAGTTACAAGTTTCCCAGATGCACTTGAAGGCAGCATTTGGTTTGTTTTCTCTAGCCAGTTTGATTAGGGATGGAGCTAAACTCTGCAGAACCGGTACTGCCAAAACCACAACTCCACATTCACACACTTCAGTGCTAAACAGAAAAAAGTGGTTGAACTATAAGCAACACTGCTTGAAAAGCTTTGTGACATGCCACTTCTTTTTTACTTTAACATTTTAAGCGAAACCGACCCCATTCACATACCTCTTCATGTCAGGATATCATTATACTGTGTACATTTATTCTGCTCCATTAAGCAGGTTGAACAGCGTGAGATTCAAATGAGAAGTAAAATATGAAGCAGTCGGAAGGAATGGTTTCCTTATGCGTCACCAAAACAAATTTAAAAGAAATGCTATCGATCCAGAAGGGTAAGAATGGCTAAAACATTTCAGTTCCTGACATTGTATTCAACAGATACTTCTTTGTGATATTAATCATTTTGCATGTATTCATAATGCACATTGAACATGTAATTTTATAGCAATACCCACGTTTTGCATTGCCAATCGTTGGCACTGAAGAGACCTCTACTCTTCTCAGCCAGGGTCTTTCCAATCTCTGTTCCCCCTGCTTTCATCATCTTTGCTTCAGTTGTCTTTTCTGTTTAAGCAAAGTTGGCTAATTAGTTTAGACTAATCATGACGAAGCACTATAAGCATGGTGCATATACTGATACATTTGCGTGACACACCTCTAATATACAAAAAGTAATAACGATTATTGCAAAAACAACTGTAGTCCACTTACCCCTGCAACATCTGTTACAACTCGTTCTTCTGGCAAAGTTGACATTTCCACACCTAAGATTTCACACAGGCAAAACTAATTATGTCTCTAGACATTATAAGCATCACTCAACACTCATGCACACAAAGACCAGGCCAACTCACTGACATTTTCAAACAATAGTGAGACGTTGTGCACACATTGAAAATAGATGCACGATACAACTTTTTTTAGAAGCAAAAAACAAGAAGAAACAGTTCACATAGCCCAGGGCATTGCGAACTACTAATGTAGTTAGTTACGTTAGCAGTATGCATTTAGCAGACTCGTGCACAGAGCTGCGAACTAGCTAATCGCTTAACCTAAGAATTAGAAGAGTGTAATTTTCAAAAGTAACGTAATATTATTAGATTATCAGTGCTGCAGTAGAAAGTAATGAATATCCTGTTTAATTTCGTTAAGGAAAATTAAACGGACGCGTTTAATAGCGGTTACAGGCCCATTCACAGACCGTAGCCGTGAGCTAAAGCTAGCAAATGCTACCTTGTGCTAACAGAAACGTGTGATCTTCTCTCAGCCAACATTACTTTAGCATCCTAAGTACTGCATACATACATATTCTTTTATGAATCCCCTGGCTTTTAAACAACCCTTTGTACGGCAAGTCTTACTTTTTATCAGGACAAATCCAGTCTCCGTCGCTAACGCGAAAACTCTTTCCCGACATGTTCGTCCTCTCAGCTGCCCTCGCCACAAATCCGCCAGAGAAATGAACAACTCCTTATGAGTATTGTTTACTATTTAATACACTAATACTAGCGTTAGAACCTAACCGTACAGGGAAAAACAACACTTTACAGAGTGTGTAAGAGCGTATACATGAATACGTGCTCTACACTGAAAGACAAACGGGTTTACATCTCATTATCTAACCGGCTCCCTACCTAGACACGTTTAGCACATAATACGCGGGATCCAGACGTCGAGTGATGCTGTCTAGATAGGTGGCTGGCTAGGTTTTGAACTACTGCCACAAATTTGACGCGTAGCAGTACTAGCTCCAATTATAATTGCGTACGTGCAGTGAAATCTAATTAGATTTATTTCTAAAAGGTTTCAATTTATCTAAACTAATTGTGACAATTTAAACAGATGATGAAAACAGACTGAATCCCTGAATCATTTGATTATGAGCCATTGTTTTGTTTTTCCAGAGGCATCAAAGAACAATAAAACGACAACATAAGATACGATTGAAAATAAATAAATGAATAAAACCGTAGGCATAAATAAAAGCTATTTAGATATTCTCGGTTATTTCATAATAAGACAAATATGTTTAATAATTCAATTTCATAAGGAGATACAGCTAGACCTGTTTAAGATGTATTGTAACACTATAAAGAGCATTAGCTGCCAAAAAAAGTGACACAGCCTGCATTTCAGTGCTTTTAAAGCATTACATTTTCAACTGTTTTAATTTTCTTGTGCTTCAAACGTGTCCACTAGATGGCAGATGCATCACACAACAGCCTGGAGAATTTGTGCATTTGGCAGCATCTACTTCTGTGCTCACTACAGGCTTGTTCCCATGTTAACATTTACACATGCATCACAGAAAAGAGTAAAAATCACAGACCTACATGCCATTGGCATATGTGAGGAACATGCAGATATCCACAGACATATGGTGACATATCTCTGAATATTTCCTTTCAAATGCTAACCTTATGCAGTGCCTCACACGTTGTGCCAACATTTTGCAGACCTTGGTTCGGTTCGGCATGAAGGCGCACGTGTTGCTGGGCCAGATGGAGTTGAGACATCCCTCCCACTGCGAGTTCTCAGTCCTGCAGGGACTTAGATAGGACCCATCCTTGCTGGTGCTCACCAAGCTAAGCCTGTCCTCCATTCTCTGCCAAACTCATGCTGTTTCAGAGGTCTCTTGCACAGCTGGTGCATTGCTTATGAGTCAGAATGCCCACATTGTTTTTCAAGTGGAGGTGTTTAAAAATATCTGATGCCCACATTTTACCATGGCCATTTACATAAACATGTTTTTGGATGGACAGTTTTTTGAAAAACAGTACCTATAAACAATAAATATCTGAATGCTACAGAGATGTAAATGGTAAAGCCTTAATAGCAGACTTTACGCCTTTTTAGCTCACACCTTTATATCAAATTGTCTTCATAAATCAGCACCAGCCAATAAAAGATATGTAAATGTATTAAGATTAGCTTTCCTTTCCACCATGTTTTTGTATGTGTGCATAAAATGGACAAATACACATTTCTGCAGGAGCTCATTGAAATGAAAACAAGAACTTGGATTATGAATAATACATTTTTTTATCAGTAGGATCATGAGAAAGAACACACTCTTCTGAGAGTGCTTTTTTTAAATTTAAAAGCTCAAAATACTCCTGCAGCACTTTTCAGCATCCTTATGCCCCCTCTCACCTAGTGCTTTTAAACAATCAATGATAATGTGTTATCAATGCAACTAACAGCCATTATCGATCATGGGTGCAAATGAGTCTTTGGGCCTGCGAATGTCACTGCCCAGTCTAGTGCTTGGTCATCCTTGGGATGTTCCACTCAGGTGCTTTTTTGACAGTGAAGGGTAACCAATGGAGGTTTGAATCCCTATATGAAGCCACCTGGGATTTCTGGGTCTGACAGATGGTAGAAGCTATTCTGGATCTAGTGGGGTTGCATTACTTTGACACTTTAGTTTAACATCACCATAATAAGCTAATAAAGGAACACACGCTGATACAAGAAATGACTTCCTTGTGCAATTCAAGGAAGTTGTACGTGCAGCTGCTCTTGTCAAATCAAAGGCGAGATAGCTGAGAACAGCAACAGAGATCTTTTGGTTTGCACGAGTGGACGGTGAGGTGCTGTCAGCTTGCTGTGCTCTTATGTAAGAGGTGAGGAGTAGCTCAGGAAAGCTGGCTGCCAGCTGTGCTGGTATTTGGATGAGAGCTCCTGCCTTGTCACCTCATTGTAATCTCTCTAATGCATATTCATTGTCAATGCATGGGAGCACTTCTCATTCAGAAGGTCATCCGCAGTGGGGCTCCATTGCAATGGATTTTTGTGTGTTGAATAAGTCAGAGGGAGGACAGCGACACTGGATAAATATTCCCATCTAGATGAGTGCTATCATGTCTTCATTTCTCTTCTCAGAGGTGACCTCATGCTCGAAAGCTGAATGGATAATAATGTAGTGTACAGTGTAATGTAAAGTGACATTGCATAACATAATGTATCCTGTTTAAAAATATTGCTTGTGAGGTGAGAAAATTGCGTGTCCCATGTCATAACAGTACATTATAGTGGGACATGGAAAAAGGTTACCTACCATTTATTTACCATCTAAACTTTACTTTCTGTTGTAATATATGTTAAATATGACAAAAAAGTACATTAAGCAACAGGTCTAAATTGTCTCGTCAAGAGCTTTGTTTAATGCCATTAGTGTTTTCGTGGTTACATCGTATTCATGCGCAGAAGAAGAAGACATCTGCAGCTTGTTCTTACAATAGTTGCTCAAAATTTAAAAGGATAGTGTATCCAAAAATGAAAATTGTCATATTTCATGCCCTCAGGCAGTCCAAATAGGTGACATCATTTTTTTCAGTAGAACAGTAAAGAAGTTTTTAACCATTGTTCTACACTGCATGTCTGCGGCTTTTACAGACAAGATCAAATGAATGTTCGTGATACATTGAGGTCTCACTGAAGACTTAATTGAGAACAAACTTCCAGTGGCGTAATGGTGTATGTGTAGGCGCTACTCAAATGGTAGCTGATACTGTTTATTACACAAAGATTGAGGACTGGATGAGAGAGATACATGTCTGTTTCTAATCTGTAAAGTTCTACATAATTAACATCTAGGACACCTGTTATCGAAACTAAACTACCCTCAAACTGTGGAGTCAAAAAAAGAAAACGACAGACGTCTGTTTAAACGAGAGTAAATATTGGCATGTCATTTAAAAGGTGGTGAAAACTCAGACAGCTGAAGAAACTAAAGACTGATGCAGATGGCCTTTTTTGGGCAGGTAACAGGTAAGACAGGTAAGAGATTTCAGTGGCTAAATAGATAACAAGCTATCACTAGCGCACTTGTTTGCTTGAATCAGATTTGATTATATTGAGGTATTGAGCTTCCTTTGTTGATGTTTTTCTCTTGTTTTGCTATGGTTAAATTGCACTTACTTTCCTGCTATAGCTATGTGTGTGAGAGAGAAATTCAGCTCTGATTGGACTGAGCAATCATTACAACTAAATTCCAGTTTGTGATTTATGTGATGTGATTTATTTTAAAACATTTATTTGGTCAGAAGAAAAGCGGCAGATACATTATTTGTTCACATTTTTGGGAGGGGCTATACCTATGGAAAGGATAGATTTGTTCTGATGTGGTGGTCATAGATTTACCTAATTACATATTTAATTAATATTACATATTTAGTTTTTATTTGAAAAAAAAAACATATCTTCTAGACGCTACTATCACATTAGATAGACAAAAAAAAAAAGTTTTATCTTAAAATGTTAGAAATCACAAAACTACAATTTACAATGCATGTAAATTTTTTTTCATGATACCCACTTGTAAAATTCATCCCAATTTGACTAGAAAAATATAATGTGAAGAGAATGCTCCCACCAGTATAAAGCTATTGTTCTACAATCAGATCTAGTGTCGCACAGATAAAGCGTTTTACAGATTGAAAGGCAATCTCCTATGACAACATGTGCCCTCGTGCCGGTGAGACTGAGCAAAATGCAATATCCAAACCCCTCATTCCCAAACAAGGCCAATGGATCGACTGCAGTCATAATTCAAATGTTTCTGTCAGAGCTGTCACACAAGTTCTCGTGTAATTGGAATGATTCACTTTCGGGAACCACTTCAAAAAGAAGTGAAAATCGATACGGTGGAATATGAAGCATCCTCGCTCAGACAACTAGGGAGCACATTGACGCATCGCAACCTCCTTCTCCCTTCATCCATCGCTCTGTCTGGTACAACATATGTTTGTCAAATCCTTAGTTCTTTTTTAATGAGTGTTCATTTGAATGATTCACTGATATTACACCGAGGAATATTACACTGACGCTTAAAGCGCAATGTCATTAAGCAACAGTATAGTAATCTCGAATAAATTTACTATATTTTGCATAAAGAACATTTCATCATAACAAACTCTGCACATACAAATCCATAGTTCATTATAGCATGAAAGGTTCAGAGAAAGGACATTAACCTGAATTAGACTCTGTACTGCACATGGAACCCTCCATTCAGTTCACGAGCCCTCATCAATTATGTAAACCATACATAAAATCTTTGTCTCTCTTCAATCAAATATGAAAAACAGTTTCATTGTTTTCCTAATTTAGAACAGATCATTTCAGGGTGAAGTAGCAGTGTCTGAAGGCTCCCAGTTAAGCCTTTTTCCCAGATTGGTTCATCATCTGGATCCGACAGGGCTGATTCAGTCAGTGATAAACGTGATAGGTGGGAATTTGTCCCATTATGCTGACAACACTTGATAAATGCCTTGTAAACAACAAGTCACAGCTGTTAATGTATCATAATAATCCTAGATTAGGAAGAGCTGGCCAGGCCAATCAATGCAATTAAGCCCTGACAGAGCCAGCTCATCCACATGGTGCTTGCGATCGCATGCAAACAATCGCAATTGCATGTCGTCTTAATTCGCAGCAACTGGTTATAGCATCGTTTTAAAATACCGTTTTAACTCGCCGCCAAGACGCGCCAGCAGAGTTTCTGCCAAAGCTGTCCTTTAAAACCAAATTACAGGTGACATTTCAGGGTGTTTGACCATCGGGTTGCTGAGGTAACTCTTAGCTTCATTGCCACTCTGCATAGTCATGCCCCATTGAAAACCATCCAGAGTGTCTCCTTCAATTCACATCCAAATCTTATTTTTAGCTCTCAGGACATTTAACTGATGTTTTCTGGAGGAATATCTCAACTCCCCTGCAGTCTGGCTCTGCCATTATCAGAGTGATGGTCAATTGAGATGATCAATTTGCATAATGAGGCGTTAAATTGGAGCCAGTTTAGCCACCTTCCCCCGTATCCAGCAGCTTTTACCCTGTGGATGGGGCATGGAGGCAGACAACGGTCTGCTTATCCAGCACTGGCGTCAGTCTGCTAGTCTCCTCCTTGAACGCTATTGCTACTGAAGACCAAATGACCACTTTAACATATTAACGTAATGGATGAAACTGGCAGCAAATTGATTCCCTCGTGTCAGTAGAATAAATCCTTCACTCCTGCTTTGAATGCAAGACATTCATAGAGTTAATACATTCAACAACCTAGATGTTTATCGGTATCATACGTGGATAGTGTCGGGTAATTGCTTTGAAGAAGATCGCAGAATAAAAACACTTTTTAAACTTTTGATAAATATCTTCATATATCTAATTAATATTCCCTGAGAGCTTCCTAGCGATAACATCATCAATTTTGTAGACTGTTAAACAGCGAAAACATTACGCTAGCCTTACTAAGCTGGATAAAGCCCCGCTGGTGCAGTTGAGCGTGGTGACCCCTTAAGACGCCGCGGCAGAGGATTTATAACAACACATCGGTGACACTGTGATTGATGCTGGAAGATTTTGAGGGACAGCTGGCACATGATAGAGCCATCAGTGTTCTGTTCCTTGTCATCTCATACCACTGTTGTTAAGAGATCTTCTGCCCTCGACACACACAGTACACTGTAGCTCCTGGACGTGGAGGACATGTGACATATACACAATGCCTTCTGCGTGGTTAACAGCATCAGTGCCATCATTGTATGTAAACCAAGTACAGCAGCTCTACCTTGCTGACAAGGTCAAGAACTCTCATGTTGGACCACACTGGGCTGTGTTTCCCAAAAGCACTGTAAGTTTAAGTTGATTAAGTTATTGGTCAAGTTAGGGTTACGATGGTTTTGGGAAATGCAGCCCTGGTTAGTGGTGGTGTTGCTGGTGGACCAATATAGGTAAGACATTCACTAGCAAATCTTGAATGGTGATACTGGTTGATCAAGTTTTATTTATTATAAAATTTGCACTAAAATATCATATCAACACAAAAATACTTATAAATTATATTGTATTATAAACAAATTATTATGTTGTCAACACTTGTGGCCTACATATGCTACCTACAAGGTCATATTTGTTAACATTAGTTAATGTGTTAACTAAACTTAGCTATTAATTAGAATTTTTGTATTTTATTTATTTTTTACTGTGTTTTTTCATGTGTGTGTGTCTCAGGACTGTAAAATGTTTTCAGTCTTTCAGTCTGAACATTGCTTTTATTCCTAATATTTTGGTCCTTTTATTGAAAGTAGCCTACTTTTACCCATTGAGATATGATTTCACTTTTATAGACCCATTAGAACTGTGATGTTTGAGTTTTGGGAAGCTCTTTTTAAGGTGTTACCATGATTTCTGAGTAACAGTACATAAAATATATGTATTTTTTTTGATTGGACATTCTGATCATGAGAAACAGTATGAGTGAAAAGAGAGAGAATGAGAGAAAGGTTGTAAGCAAACTCAATTTGTAACTTGACTTTTCGAGTCAATGGGTGATTTTCAATCAGAAGACTGTGTTCCTTGTAAGGTTGCATATCTCACCTGCCACGTCATCAAACCCAGTTGAAGGACATCTTTGTAGCTTCACGTCCTCTACTCTGCCTGTTCAGAACAATGCATTAGATGTAGACTTTACTGTACATCCTTTCGATCACCTACAATGCTTTGCACAAATTACAAGTCACAAAAAAGCTCAAAATGAATCGGCATTGTGCTCATTCTATTTCATTTTGTAATGTAAGAAAATATATTAAAAAAACGATTTACATGAAAATGATGTTAAAATGTGCATAATGAAATCACTGGGAAACCTCAGATGTTGCAATAATAGAAATTTAGTTAATATAAAAATGTTAATTTTAATACATCTAATAATATTACAACCTCACAAGGACTGTACTTAGAAGGATGCAGCCTTCTGTTTGACAAGCACCCAGTGACTCATTGGACCGAGAACTGTTTAAGGACCCAAGAATGGCTGAATAAGTGGAATGTTTTTTTTATTAAACCATGCAAAAATCCATTTTAGCCAAGCGATGAATGAACTTATACACTGATTGGTCGACACACTGGGAAACAAGTCATCACAAAAAAAAAAAGATAATACATTTTTATTTATATAT